>CABHPR010140909.1:26884-43716 GCA_902168415.1 Peromyscus melanophrys | reverse complement strand
TGTGTGTGTGTGTGTGTGTGTGTGTGTGTGTGTGTGTGTGTGTGTGTTCAAGTGCATTGGAAGCCAGTGAATTTGGATCTCCTTAGAGTTGGACTTTCGGCAGCTGTAAGCCACCTCACGTGAGTGATACTACTACTGAATTTGGGTCCACTAGAAGAGCAGTACAGGCTAGTAACCACTGAGCAATCTCTCCAGTGCAGTTTTGTTTCATTTTCTTTGTAGGCATTATTAATTTGTTTTCCTCTGTGTATTTCTTAATATCTTTATTTGCTCTATGGACATTCAGATGATATTGATATTGAATGTCCTTTGAATGTTCATCCATTTAAAGGTGGGTCCCCAGAGAAGCAGTATTGGACATAATGAGTCCGTGAAGGTTGAAGCTAGCGGGAATTTTTAGGTCTAGTTAGTATACCCTTGAAGGATATTATGAGACCATGGCCCCCTCCTCACTCTTTGGTTTGGGTTTAGAGACAGTCCTTGAACTTGGAGACTGACACACGAGATTATTATCAGCTAGAATAATGTAACAAGTTGAAGGCCAGCCACAGCTACATGGTAAAACTCTGTGTCAGGAAGTAAAAACTAATTCAAGTAAAAGTCTGTTTATATGTTGATTCTCTCTCTCTCTCTCTCTCTCTCTCTCTCTCTGTCTCTCTCTGTCTCTCTCTCTCTCTCTCTCTCTCTCTCTCTCTCTCTCTCTCTCTCTCCCTCTCTCTCTTTAGAGTAACAGAAATCTGAACAGCACACTTTTCATTTTGCAGAGTAAATAAAAAAAGACAACTAGAAGTTTTGAACACTTGGGGGTGATCAATGTTCATTTCATTGTTGTGCATAGAGATCCTAGTTAGTGTTTAAAGATACCTTAGCATTTTTGTCTAGGATTTTCATTTTAGGATAATTTCATTCCCCAGAAAGGACATTGAGATTCCTCAAAGGTAGATATAAATAAACTTAATGTAAATGATTAAAAAGTATACTTGAAACAAATTGAACTTTAATGTATAACTATACAAATTATTCCTTACCCACAAGGCAATGCTTTGTGCAGAAATCCTCAGCTTTATGTTCTCCACAGAAAAAATACCCTGGGTTCATGCTTTGTTAAGACAGATTTAGGTGATACTATTATTTATTTATATTTTCTTTTTTCTATGTATCCTTTTTGTCTTTCACTTCATGCACCCTCATCCCACCCTTCTACCGTCCCCTGGCATCCTCCCTCTGTCCCTGCAACCCCTGAAAAAAAGAAAGAAAGGGAAAATCTGGTCCTGGACACTGTAGTATGATGCAGTGAGTCACTCAGTAAACTCCTTTATCCATACATCTTTTTTTTTTATTTTATTTAAATAACATTTTTCATTTATTTTACAAACCGACCACAGTTTCCTCTTCCTCCTCTCCTTCCGTCCCAGGCCTCCTCCCCCACTTCCTGTCTATCCCCCTCCCCATCCACTCCTCCCCGTGTCCATTTAGAAAGGAGCTGGCTTCCCAGGCGCTTGAAAGTGTGGCACATCAAGCTGAGGCAAGACCAAGTTCCTCCCCTTGTGCCAAGGCTGGGCTAGGTCAAGGGGGTCACCAATGACAGGGTGGACCCTCAGAGACAGCTGACCTAAGCTTGTGGGAGGGAGCTCATGGACTCTGCACCAGCAGTTATGGAGCTTGCATGGGGCTGACCTAGGCCCTCTGCATGTGTGTGACAGCTGTGTAGCTGAGTCTGTTTGTATGGCTCCTGGCAGTGAGATCAGGATCTGTCCCCGGCACTTAGCTGGCTTTTGGGAACCTGTTCCACATGCTGGATTATCCATACATCTTTACATGCAGTTGTTCATTGCAAAGAATCATTGGTTTGGTTTGAGGCCCTAGTCTCTGCAACACTATTGACACTGGGCCATCACTGGGGCTCTTCCTGAACATCCCGTTGCTGCCCTGGGTCATGGAGATCCTGTAGCACTGTGTCCACAGGATACCCCCGACACAACCTGTGCTCCAATAGATCATAAACGGGGTGGATGTAGGGGTGGGCCAACCCTTAAACGTGGTTCTGGGCTCTAAAAGATACAATTTAAGTAGCATTGTTTTTCACTCATCTAACTTATTCAATTCAATGTGTTTACTCTATCTATCTATCTATCTATCTATCTATCTATCTATCTATCTATCATTGATTTAGAATGTTTATGTTTTCCTTCCAAATAAATGCCATATGTCATGCTCATACTACTTATTTCCTACTGTACTCCATCCTCAAATCCTGACATAGCTAATATGCTCTCAATATTTACTACACACTGGCAATTTCACATCAATATGTTTGTTCACTTACTTTCTAAGTTTCTCCATGCTGACATATACATTAGACCTCTGTCTCTTTTATTGCTGAATAATATTTCATTCTATTTTTTAACCACCAAATAACACTCCCTTGCTAAGTATTATCTCTTGTATTGATATTCTGTTAACTGAGCAGGATGAATGAAAGAAAGTTGCTTAGCACTGAGAATTGAGCAAGGCTATTTGGATGTCTTGCTGTTTCTTAATCAGCATTCTAGCAAACAATTTCAAATATCCAAACATACAGTGCTACCAATTTCTTGAAGCTTCTAAATTAGTCTTTGAAATGGATTGGGTCACTTTTCAGCTTTCATCTTGTCACTTTAAGCCATGGATTTCTGGGGAAAAAATATCGTACACAAAAATATGGCTCTCTTACTTCACTATTTGGCTAGTTTAAATTTTAGAATTAAATTGTTGTTTTCTTTTATTTCACCTTTTTTTACACTACTAATTTGTCATGTACAATATGTTTACTGTCCTTTTATAGTTCATAGGAGGCAGCCATATAAAATTCTTCATTCTATACTTGGTCCTTACTTAATTTCTAAATGAGGTGCAATTAGCATATGCAGTTCTAATGTATATATGAGGTTAGAGTATAAAACATGAATATATAATGATTCATATTCTGTAGAAACATTTTTCAAGTATCTCTGTTGCACTGTTTGTATTTCTCAAATGTCTCATTATACTTCTGAATGTCGAGTAAAGGCATCCTGTGCACATGATTGCATTATCATTCATGTAAAACTAAAATTACCAGGAGTAAAAGTAGATGGCAATCTACAATTTTAAAAAACTCCCTGAAGTATTGAATATTAGCACATATTTCTTTATTATCACAGGGTTATTTCTTTTTTACAAAGTTAAAATAGTGAGCAGAAGAATCATAATTCCACGAAACTAAAATTTACTAAATAACTACAAGAAAATAAAAACATATATTTGCATTTTTACTTTTTTAATATATAAAATTATGAGAATGCATGTTTCTTTAAGAAGATGCCTAGAGATCAGGGTGCCACAAATCCATTCATACTAATATCCTTTTGTAAATACACGACTTAACCTCTAAGTTTCAATTTCACCCTCCATAGAATTTATATTGATTTGCAAATAAACTCATTGCACAGCTTCCAAAACAGGAAAATTACACTGACCCATACTATCATTATTGAAGAAAGCTAGTCATTGGCTAAATGTCTACTGCCTTAGTGCTAGACATACAACATACTTGTGCACATGTGCACTGGAAAGCAAGCCCTTAATTGCTATACCTGTCACTAAAAGTATGCAAATTCAGCTCCCTCAATGCTTTAATCTTATGAAACTAGATTTCCAGTTTATAAAACTGGGGATGGTAATATATCCTCTATAAGACTTCATAGAAATTTAAATAAATACATTCATGTAATTTTCTTATAATAATGACTAGAGTAGTAAACTAATATTCAAAAATAATTATTGTGTTCATTAAGGAGATTTGAGACATCCATGTTTAAGCAATACAAGTTGTTTAATGGACTTAGGAAAAATTGAATGACTTACTGCATATATGACTAGAACTGAGTACAAAAATACCTCCTGTTGGCCCTTCATTTTCAGTTACTTATATGACTCTTCTTGAGGAGACGTGAACAAATGTCTATCCACTCCACACAGGGTACCAACAATAGACCAAAGATACAATGTCACAAGTCCAACTTTGTGGAACAATGAGCTTATTGGGGTACTTAAGGGACATGGATGAAGAACACTAACATGAGAATGGGTGAATCTTAGGCAACTGTGTCATCAAAACCCTCAACACAGGCATGGGGGAAGATGTCTCAATTAGCACCCTGATGTTTCCTTCTCAGTTTGTAGGCAATTCCATCCAAGCACCTCCTCTTCCACTGTAATTGTTTGCCTACTGTTAAAGGAGCCTTGTAAGTTTGATGAGCTTCTTGAGTTTTCTAAGTTGATTTTTAGTGTTGCTAGCTTTCATTCTTCCCATAAAAGAAATGCTTCACCTGTAGTTACATAGCATTCATTCAGTAATCACTAACCATTTATTTTGATGTAACTGGAAGTTTTCCTGTGTCCTGCCTGGTCTGTAGCCACTCAGGCCAAAGTGAACACACAGAGGCTCATGTTAATTAAAACTGTTCAGCCATTAGCTCAGGCTAACTCCTGACTACCCTTACACTTAAACTCAGCCCATTTCTATTAATCTATATGTTGCCACGTGTTCCATGGCTTTACCTGTGTGCCATTACATGCTGCTCCCTGGATGGTGGGCTGGCATTTCCTGACTCAGCCATCCTCTTCCCAGAATTCTCCTTCTCTGCTAATCCCACCTATACTTCCTGCCTGGCTACTGGCCAGTCAGCATTTTATTAAACCAGTGTACAAAAGCATTATCCCACAGCAATTTGATAATTATGATATGGGAAGAGGTGTTCAACATAATCTAGGAAATTAATGGCTAGCAGAATATTGCTTAGTTTACTAATTACTAATTTACTAATTACTGCTATATTTTATTTTAATTTTTATTTATTTATTTGATTACTAAGTAATTACTGATTTGAGAATTAAATAGATAAATTCCTTATGGAAAAAACAGAATATAAGCATGATTTCCAGTTAATCTTATATTTTAACACCTTTATTTGTCCTTGTTATAACTAAATTATACTAGAAAAGATGTAAAATAAGCTGGAAAGATGGCTCAATGTTTAAGAACACTGACTGTTCTTCCAGAGGACCTGAGTTAAATTCCCAGCATATACATGGCAGCTCACAACTATCTATAACTCCAGCTCTAGGGGTCACACATCATCTTCTACTCCACAGTATCCTGGCATGTACGTGGGACATATAAACTTATGAACATACACACATACACATACACACACACACACACACACACACACACACACACAAAATAATAATAATGTAATGCTCAGCATGGTGGCATACACCTTTAATCCCAGCACTAAGGAGGCAGCAGCAGGTGGATCTCTGTGAGTCTTGGACAGTTTGGTCTACATAGTCAGTTCCAGTACAGCCAGGGCTATGTAGGGAGACCCTGTCTCAAAAACAAACAAGCAAACAAAAAACAAAATAAAAAATGTAAATTAATCTAGTTTATCATCTTCAGTTTTTAAAAGTGAATATTAATATTTGACAATGGAACTAATAAAAGTTATTCTTATTTATTCTAATTTTATACATATTTTCTCATATTCTTTCCCTTCTCAAGCTCCTATTAAAAGAAAAATTTAAAAGCAACAGCTGTATCAAAGCACTGATAACAAGTGCAATAGAGTCTCATTAGCAAGCAGATTTTTGAATCACATCAACATTATTCTTCAAGAGAGACATCTGAAAAGGTGGAGTAGTAACTATTCATACATAACAGATATTGGTCAGATATTTCTATAAAGGATTTGTGGAAAATATGTTAGTATTTATGGACCGCATAAGGTCCTATTCCTGAAGTCCTTTTTTTTTCATTTCCTTTTTTAAATAAATATTTTTATTTTATAATTAATTTAATTTTACATATCAGCCACGGACTCCCCTGTCCTCCCTCCTCCCACCCCCCAGCCTTCCCCCCCAACCCACCCCCCCATTCCCACCTCCTCCAAGGCAAGATCTCCCCTGGGGAGTCAGCCCAGCCTGGTAGATTCAGTTGAGGCAGGTCCAGTCTCCTCCTCCCTGCACCAAGGCTGAGCAGTGTCTCAGCGTAGGCCCTAGGTTCCAAAAAGCCAGCTCATGCACCAAGGACAGGTCCTGGTTCCACTGCCTGGGGGTCTCCCAAACAGTTCAAGCGAATCAACTGTCTCACTTATCCAGAGGGCCTGGTCCAGTTCCATGGTGGCTCCTCAGCTATTCATTCACAGTTCATGTGTTTCTGCTACTTTGGCTGTTTGTCCCTGTACTTTTTCCAATCATGCTCTCGATATCTCTTGCTCAAATAATTCCTCCTCTGTCTCGCCAGTTGGACTCCTGGAGCTCTATCTGAGGTTTGGCTGTGGATCTCTGCTTCTGCTTCCTGAAGTCCTTTTTAAAAAGTACAAAAAAGAATTTTAGTCCACAGATCAGATTCTGCCTACATACTTCCTGTGATATATCTCTATATTAGATCATTTATTTTGCAGACAAGTCTTAAAAAAATGCTCCAAGCACTGATAAAACCTTCTCTCTTTTCTGAATAGTATCTATTAAATCATTCAGTCAGTGGCATGTGTTCAGCATTCATTGGTGACCCCTGACACTGTACATAATAGAAATGTAAGGTTACACGGCATGGTTTGTCATGCTTCAGTGAAGGGTCAAATACTAATAGAAATACATGGCTCAATGGTAAAAGCACTAATATATGAATTTAAAAGGAGTTAATGAGCAGTAAGAAGGGAGTCTGTTGACTTGCCTCATTATTGAGGCAAACATGACTATTTCTGGGGCAAGTGATGTTGAAATGAAGATGGAAAGATCAGTAAAGAAGTGCAGGGTTCATGGAGAAGGATTAATGCCAAGTTAAACATCTCACAGGGTAAAAAGTGCTTGGCATGTCCAAGAAAAGAAAAGAAACACTTTCTGGTCTGTGTAAAGGAAGGGAGGTGGACTGAAGAATGAGTAAGTTCAGACAGTTAAGCATGAGGCAGGTTCTTTGGGTGTCTGAAGTTATAACAGAATTGACTGACACTCAGAGGATGGAAACACACTGAGCTGTTAAGAAAATAGAGAATATTAGAAGCTATCTCATTTAGAAAGCCCTCCAAGAAGAGACTATGAGCAAGAGATTTGAAAACAGAATTTATACTCCTTCACAAATCTTGTGACATGTGTGAAAGACTCTCCTGATCAATGTCATTATGTAACTTTTGCTTCAATGTCATAAACATGACTCAATGGTTTTCTCCTTTGCTCAGGGTCTTTCCCTTACAGAATGCTGTAGTAACCGGCATCAGCCTCTCTGTATCCTAACTCTCATGCCCAATTCATTCATTCAGCCTTTAAATAGGCAACATTTCTTTATATTTCTCTTTCATTTGCTCCTTAATTATAGAAAAGAATGAAATATAGTGATCAACTCTACTCCCTGAATTTCATTATACTACCTTCAACAAAAACATAACTGATTGCACAATTGTGGATGTATGTTCACTCACTGATGTGCAGTTCTTTAAAGATCTATGTTTACGCTTACTAGATCCCTTCACACACATTGTTTAACTCAGTGGTTCTCAACCTTCCCAATGCTGCAACCCTTTAATACAATTCCTTGTGTTTTGCAACCCCCCAACCACAAAATTATTTTGTTGCTACTTCATAACTTTAATTTTTCTAGTGCTATGAATCATAATGTAAATATCTAATATGCAGGATATCTGATATGGGATGTCCAAAAGTATCATGACCCACAGGTTGAAAACCACTGCTTTAATTAGTTGTTGCTGGAGAGCTTCTCTCTAGGTCTCACCAAGCCCCGCAGTCCCACAACCCACGTATAAAATAATCACTCAGACGCTTATATTACTTATAAACTGTATGGCCGTGGCAGGCTTCTTGCTAACTGTTCTTATATCTTAAACTAACCTATTTTTATAAATCTATACCTTGCCACGTGGCTCGTGGCTTAACGGCATCTTTACATGCTGCTTGTCCTGGCGGTGGCTGGCAGTGTCTTCCTCCACCTTCCTGTCCCTCAATCTTTCTCTCTGTTAGTCCCGCCTATACTTCCTGTCTGGCTATTGGCCAATCAGTGCTTTATTTATTAACATATTTGTCATACAGAGCATCCCACAGCAATTAGTTGTGCAGCTTTCCACAGACAGGGATTCTGAAATATCATCATAGACTAATCTATTATCTAAATGGTTTCCTCTAAGAATATTCCTTCTTAGCCAAAATCTTTCTTGCACTTTTCAACTTCTGAATCTTTGTCCTTATAAGGCAGTTGCTAATTTTATGTTAACCTACACAAGGTAGAGTCATATGAAAGAAGGAAACCTCAATTGAAAAACTTTCTCCATAAGATGCATGCCATTTTCTTTATTTTTTTTCAAAGAGGTCTTTTATTTGCTTGTTTGTTTGTTTATTTACTTATTCTTCTCCCATATAGTATATCCTGACCATAGCCTCCTCTCCCTCCACTTCTTCCATTTCTCCCTGCATGTCCCCCCTCCCTCAGATCCACTGCTTCTCCTTTTCCCTTTAGAAAAAATCAAAAAACAAAAACAGAACTCCCAGGGATATCAACTAAACTTGGCATAAGAAAATGCAGTAAGACTAGGCAAAACCCCTCATATCAAGGCTGGGGAAGGCAAGCCAAGAGCAGGAAAAGGGTCTCAAGAGCAGGAAAATGAGTCAGAGATACCCCCATTCCCACTGTAAGTTAGGAGTATCACAAAATCCTCAAGCTAAACAATCACAACTTATATGCAGAGGACCTAGCACAGACCATGCAAGCTCTGTGATTGTCGTTTCAGTTTCTGTATGCCCCGGAGCCCTGCTTAGTTGATTCTGTAGGCCATGTTCTTATGGTGTCCCTGCCCCTTCTGGCTCATACAGTCTGTCCTCTTGATTTTCCATGGGGTTTCCCAACTCTGCCTAATGTTTGGTTGTGGATCTCTGTATCTGCTTCCATCAGTTGTCAGAGGAAACCTCTATGAGGATGACTGAGCTAGACAACAATCTATGAGTGTAGCAGAATATAATTAGAAAACATTTCACTGACTATTTAAAAATTTATTATTATTATTATTATTATTATTATTATTATTATTATTATTATTATATTTAGCCAATTCTGTTTAGGTTCTATGTCCTAAAGACAAGGGCATCCAATTTGTAAAATAAACATTACTAAAGTTTAAACCCACACATTGATAGTGGATGACTTCAATATCCAACTCTCACCAAAGGACCGGTTATCTAGAGAAAAACTAAAGAGAGAAACACTGGCACTGACAGATATTATGAAATAAATGGACCTAACAGAATTCTACAGAACATTTTGCCCTCCAAGAAAGTATATAACTTCTTAGCACCTCACAGAACTTTGTCCAAAACTGACTACATATTCAGTCACAAAGCAGTTTCAATGGATACAAGAAAATTGAAATAACCTGCTGCATCCTCTCAGACTACCATGGATTAAATCTGGATTTCAACAACAGTAACAGAAAGTCTACAAACTTATGGAAACTGAGCATTTTCTTAAATAGTGATTGATGTGGGAGGACCAAGGCCATTATGGCTAATGCAATCCTTGGGTTTGTGGTCCTGTGTTCTATAAGAAAGCAGGCTGAGCTAGCCATGAGAAGCAAGTCAGTAAGCAGTACCTGTAACACAAATCTTAAAAGGTCTTATTAATAAAAACAAACCCAGAGCCAGGTACTGAGGTGAAAGCTGAAAGATCAAAGAAACAGAGCAAGCCAGCCAACCTCACCTTGCCAATCCTCAGCTGATCTTGTTTCCTCAAACTGGAAACCTCTGTGCCCTCATCCAAATAGATCACTGAACTACAGCTAAAAGCCTAAAAACTTAACAAGCCTAAAAATCCTCTGGTTCCTGGTTCTCACACCTTATATACCTTTCTGCCATCACTTCCTGGGATTAAAGGTGTGTGTTACCATGCCTGGTTGTTTTCAGTGTGGCTTTGAACTCACAGAGATCCCCATGGATCTCTGCCTCTGGAATGGTAGGATTAAAGGTGTGTACTATCATTGCCTAAACCTATGTTGAATATAGTGGCTGTTTTGTGCTCTGATTCCCAGATAAGTTTATCGGGATGCACAACATATCACCCACAAGTACCCCTCCATGGCCTCTGCATCATCTTTATACAAACCTGCCTCCAGGTTCCAGACCTGCTTGAGTCCCTGCCCACGTTTTTTTTCAGTGATGGACTATGATATGAAAGTATAAGCCAAATAAATACTTTACTCCCCAGCTTGCTTTTGATCACGGTGTTTTATCATAGCAATAGTAACCCTAACTAAGACAAGTCAGTACCAGGATAGTTAGGCATTGCTGTAACAGACCTGACCATGTTGTTTGGGGCAAACCGTGGAAGGTCTTTGAAACTGTGGGCTAGAAAAGACACTGAGTATTGAGAGCTCAGGAGGCTGCTCTATAGGCTATGAGCTTGAGAGATAAGAATGTTAAAACCAATGCAGACAATGAAGGCCTGGCTCGTGACATTTCAGAGGGAAGCAAAGATTCTACTCAGCCTTTTGTGTAAAAAAGCTGTGGTGTCTGGTGTGCTGGAATAGAGGAATTGGCTGTGATTTATACAAAATCAGAACCACTAAAGTAAGACCTTTGTCTTACTGGAGAATCGATGCTGCTTACCTGGCGCTGAGAAATTAGCAGTGATGAAGAAGAAACTAGCATCATTGAGGTGAAATCTTCTGGGAAGTGTTTCCTAAAAGCACCATAAGCTGTGTGCCAGAGGTGGCCAAGGTTATACCTTATTTTGGCAGGCAAACTTGGTAGAATAAGAGTCACCTTAGTAGAAATGGTTTTGAAGACATGAACCAGTCATGGAAAGAAGCTGAGGCTTGATTTCAGGAGAAGCCTGGAGAGGCTCTTGGTAAAAATACAGCCCAATTATAGCAGAAGACCCCAGCATTTTGGAGATGACAGTACCATGATATGATCACCAAGAACAGAAGTAGCAGTGGAGTAGAGTCAGTTAGAAGAACACTGTGTGTGTTACGGAGGGCAGAGCTTGAGAAGTGACCCAAGCTCCATGGAGGAGATCATGAGTGAATCTCAAACATTGGGCACTGAGGTATTGATACTTTTGGAGTTTGGATTTGCTTGGATTTGATTGTGTCTGTACCCTGGTTCTTCCATCTTGGAGTAATAAAGTACTTGATTTTTTTTTAAATGTTACAGGAGGCCACAATGGAGAGGCTGAATATTAGATTTTAGGTTTTAGGAGAGACTTTGGATTTTTGAAGCGATTGAATTTTAAAGTGATTGAATTTATAAAGACTGTGAGACTTTTAAAGTTTGTAAATGTTTTATATTGTGATGCTGATGTTAATGTGTGATCTTGGGAATGAACAAGAAAGGAAAGGTTATGGCTTAACCCCAATATGTTTGTGTGTCAAGTTGACATGGAGTCAGCTTTCCTGGCTAGTTTTATTCCAACTTAACATGAGCTAGAGTCATCTGAAAGGAGGGAATCTTAACTGAGAAAATTCTTCCATAAAATCCAATTGTAGATCATTTTCATAACTAGTGGCTGATGTGGGAGGGCCCATCCTATTGTGAGTAGTGTTATGCCTGCCCTGATGGTCCTGGGTTCCATAAGAAAGCAGCTGAACAAGCCAGGAGGAGCAAGCCATTAAGCAGCACTCCTCCATGGCCTTTACATTGTGTCCTGCCTCCATGTTCAAGCCCTGCTTGAGTTCCTGTTCTGACTTTTTTCAGTGATGGACTCTGATGTGGAAGTATAAGCTAAATAAATCCTTTACTCCCCAACTTTCTTTGAACCATGGTGTATTTTTCTTATCAAAGCAATAAGCCCTAAGACATGCTCCTTTTGTATAGGAAAGATAGATCACCATCTCTGTTTGTGTCTATCCACATTGACTTTTGTCCTAGTTCATCTTGTTCTTCATCTTGAAGTTTTCCTGTTTAATAGACGTTGCTACATCATTTTGCTTATCTGCTTCAATGCTTCAGTGTTTGGAATCTGAAATCTGGATCATAACGAGGAAGTCTTTCATACACATTTTGCAAGCACTTTCTCTAACACATGCCATGAGTGTCAGGTGTTTCTGTGACAGTTAAGATATGCTTCCTGTACCTTTTTAGCACAATGATGAAACTACTACACTTGTCACATAGTTCTATAGTCTACAGTCTATAGTCATTGCATAAACAATAATTTGTTTTAAATTCTGTCTAGAAGCAAATATATGGGGTTGGTAATTATGCAACATACATTGCGGCATTTTCAAATTTGAAGACTGAGGTAAAATGGTTCAAAACCAATAATATGCAGTTTTTTCTAATACCTTCATTCAGTTTGTGCTTCAGCATTGCCTTTTGATTTTCAGTTTATTTTAGTGTTCTTAAAATAGGCCCACAATTCTCCCAAAATTTGTTCTATCAACCTTTTCTATATCTGATTTTAGCCAAAAATCAGAGAAGAGAGATCAACAATTCTGGTAGGCATTTATTACTACCACATGCAGTAGATTTTTCTTTCACTACAAGATTACACATTGTATTACACAGAGCCCACATTATTTAGCATACAAGATTCCCCTGTCATCACAAGTTCATTGGGCCACCAACCTTCTTCTTATTTGGTACAAATCTAGGATACAAAAGTCTAGCTAACCACAAAGATACCTGCCCAGCTACAATTCTGAGTCTGTTAGTTAATGTGATTTTCCATCCTCTTGACATGGATTTTATTCAGCTTCCTTGTGCTTTTGCAGGCAAGGTAAAATTATTAAGCTCTTAAGAATAATAAAGTGGACTCTTTTGTCTATTTAAAGAAATGAATTAAAAACAACCTTTGCTTGTTGAACTGAACTCTGACAATTGTAAAGCAAAGCACATAGGTTTGGCTGGGTAATCTTCAGCAGTTACCTAATATCTGATGTTTGAAGATATTATATCTTATATTAGTGTTTCTACTGCTATAAAAAAAAAAAAAAAACATCATGACCAAAAAGCAACTTGCAGAAGAAAAGATTTGTTTTGTTTACACTTCCACATTGCAGACCACCAGCAAAGGATGTTAGGGCAGGAACTAAAGGCAGGAGCTGATGCACAGACAATGGATGAATGTTGCTTATTGTCTTGCTTCTCAAGGCTTACTTAGCCTGCTTTCATATAGCACCCAAGACCTTCAGCCCACTGGTAACACCACCCACAGTGAGCTGGCCCCTCCTATATCAATCATCAATCAAGAAGATTCACTTAACACTTGACCACAAACCAACCTAGTGGGAGCATTTTCTCACTTGAGGACCCCTCTATTTTGTGTCAAGTAGAAATAAAACTACCCATATACCTGATATCCCAAAACTTCAGTTTCTTCAAATGTAACATGTAGGAAAACACTTATCACTTTTTTTAGTGTAAAGATTAATGATTTAACATATCTATCAAATGCGATGGTATCTGCATGGAATCTATTTATTAAATTTATAACTATGAATGGACATAATGGGAAAATGAACTACCCCAAAACAAAAACATTGTATTCTACTGTAATAAATGTTGCTGGGAAATTCTTTTTCAATAGCCAAAGACTTGTCCCATACCCAAACACATTCTCTAATTTAGCCTCCATTTTTTAAATTTATTTTTTAATTAAGAAAACATTTTTATTCATTTTACATACCAAAGATCCCCCTCTTCCCTCCTCCTGTTCCCCCAGCCTCTACCTTCCAAAGCACTCCTCATTCCCTCCTACAAGAAGATAAGGCCTCCCATGGGGAGGTACATTGAGTAGAGCCAGGTCCAAGTCCCTCCCCCTGTGTCAAGGCTGTGCTAGGTGTCCCATCATAGAAGTGGGCTCCAAAAGGCCTGCTCACGCACCAGGGATGGATTCTGATCCTATTGCTAGGGGGCTCCTTAAGCAGATCACGTTACACAGCTGTCTGGTTGTGCAGAGGGCCTACTTCAGTCCCATGCAGGCTCCACAGCTGTTGATCTAAAGTTCATGAGTTCCCACTAGTTTGGTTTGCTTGTCTCTGTAGGTTTCCCTATCATGATCTTGATGCCCTTGCTCATATAATCTCTCTTCCCTCTCTTCGACTGGACTCCCAGAGCTTGGCCTGGGGGTTGGCTGTGGATCTCTGCATTTGCATCTATCAGTTACTGGAGAAAGGCTCTATAATGACAGTTAGGTTATTCACTGATCTGATTACTGGGGTAATTTAGTTCATAGCCTCCAGTTTTTTTTAAAGAACACCATTTGCTTTTACCTCTGAGGACAATAACAGAAACATGACATGACACGCCATGAAATCAAGTTTTAAATTTAAAAGTTCAGAATTAATGCTGTATATCATTAGTGTTTATGTTTAAATACTTGCTATTGAGTTTGTGTTATCTGAGTAATAATAGCATTAGCTATTAATCCTCTTACATTTTTAAATTATGGGTTTCTTTAACAAATTAGAAAATGAAAGAGAAGAAAATGCACCCTGTGTTGTAATTTCATTTCACAGCATGGCAGTTCAGTTACAAATATTCTGATTTTAGCATCATCTAGACTGTATTTTAAGGATTCTGATAATAAGTTCAGTATGAACAGAAGCAAGATTTCAAAGCTTGAATTATAAATTTATTTAGCTGTGAATTAAGATAATGATTCTTGTCTTTCTTAATGCTGAGTCACTTTAATATAGTTTCTCATGTTGCGGTGACCCCCAGCCATAAAATTATTTTCATTGCTACTTCATCACCATAATTTTGCTACTGCTATGAATCATGATATAAATATCTGTGTTTTCTGATAGTCTTAGGTGATCTCTGTGGAAGAAATGTTCAACACCCCAAAAGAGACCCCCCCACAGGTTGAGAACCACAGGATTAAGATGTAATTTTCAAAATGATGAAAAATAAAACTTAATTATAAAGGTTTTATCATTTCACTATTTTGATATTCCTTATCATTTCTAAGAATAATATTTTATATCAACTGTAGAATTAATTTAGTTGATGAAACTCAGTTAACTATCTATCAATGGAGTGTGACTTGCTTCAGTAATATGTACTGATACTTTCTTTGGTTCAAGACCAGCAGTAGGTGACTGAGGAGTTTGAATGTGTTTTATTGCAGTACACTGGGGTAAAATCTGCATCAACGAGAAGGATAACCACAGACAGTACAAAAAAAAGATATCTTACTGTTTAAAAAATCAGCATTTACTGTTTAAAATGGTAAATGCTATATTTTAAAATATGTCATTGGAATGAACAAAGTAGAAAGTCTTGAAAAACTATATTCATCACGCATAACAAAGAATTGTCAAGAAGAAACATCTGAAACATCAACCAATAATTTTGTCAGTGTTGACTTGAAACTACATTTACTAGTTTGTGCAGAAGTCTGTTAATCCACTTAGTTCTTAGTGGAGAAAAAGAGGGTGAATAAATATTTTTAGTGAGATTTTTAGTATTTTGAGAATGTAATACATGATTACT
Organism: Peromyscus melanophrys; assembly: GCA_902168415.1. Lineage (NCBI taxonomy): Eukaryota > Metazoa > Chordata > Mammalia > Rodentia > Cricetidae > Peromyscus > Peromyscus melanophrys. The sequence continues at coordinate 28,197 of CABHPR010140909.1, read as the reverse complement.
GTATTGCTATAATGTCAGTCTCTCCCACTCCTTCCCCCAACTCCTCCCATGTTTTTCCAAACTTCTTTTATAGTTCATGAACTCTTATTTAATAATTATTGTTAAATATGTGTGACTGTATATACATATACGTGTGTGTGTGTGTGTGTGTGTGTGTGTGTGTGTGTGTGTTCTATTGAGTCCATTTAGTGTTGCTTGTATGTGCCTGTGTTAAGGGCCCACTTGGAACTGGATAACATATCAGGGGCTTGTCCCAGGAGAAAATGTAATCTCACTCTATCACCAGTCATTAATTGCCAATTATGACATTTCTCCCACCTACATTGACAAGTCACCTGATTTTCTCATTATGCATGTTTTTGTCTTGTTTTGGAGACCATATTTTTGAGGTATATGAATACAACTTCCCTATCTCATCCAGAATATATTATCTCTCAACAGACAACCCAGCCCTCTTGCCATTACAATCTTTTCTGTGCCCAGTTCTATGGATGTCTCTAAGCCTTAAGTACACAGACTGCCTTTCAGATATATCAGTTGAGGATGGGTATACCACATTGATTGTTCTCTGCCTTTTGATCAGTTGTAGATCTTTTTAATAGTCACTATCTGTGAAAATAGAAGCTTCTTTGACGATGGGTGAAAGTTATAATTATTGTGTGTATGTGTAAGGATAAGAATAATACTGTGGGAACTATATCGGTTTAAGAAAATGGAAGTAATATATTGTCCTAAAATATCTATGGCTGCTCCGTCCATGGATTATTTGTGAGTTCTATAGTACTGGGAATGAATTAGCTCCTGTTATATGGGCATTAGGTCCAATTGAATAGCTACTGACTACCTGCATGATAAAAATGATATTACTGTACCAATGCGAATGTCTCTTTTGCTAGTTATTGTTGTTGTTCTTAGACTTTACAGCTGCAAAAAAGAAAGACTTTTAATTGCATCTCCCCCCCCACATTGTTTACAAAGAACTTTCAAGTACTTTGGGAGGTAGTCCTCAATAAGATGACTTTTAGGTTGGTTTCAGCTTGATTCCTCCAAATCTCAGGTCTGAAGTATGTGCTGTCTTCAGCAGAAGGGTTTTGTTTTCAAGTTCTTAAAGCCTGACAATAGGCTTTATTGTTTGGGGAGTCTCCTGGATGCCCTCACCATCAACTCAAAGGGAGGCTTCCCAATTATGACACTAAGGATTTTCTTGAGGAGTCTGTGACTTTGGAGAGATCAGTATCATTGTATGACCCCATTTAATATCTATCTATCTATCTATCTATCTATCTATCTATCTATCTATCTATCTATCTATC
>CABHPR010140909.1:0-26784 GCA_902168415.1 Peromyscus melanophrys | reverse complement strand
CGTGTGTGTGTGTGTGTGTGTGTGTGTGTGTGTGTGTGTGTGCATGCACTTAACTCTATACCTTAAACAAGCATAAAATTTATTTCCCAACATTTTTTTTCAAACATCCTTGGTGTTATTTGTCACTACTTACTCACTATCATTCTGTATCACCTTTCCTCCCCTCTTCCCAGTTAAAGTCTCCCAATTATTTTTCCCATCTCCACCTATGTGTCTGTGTCCTACTGTCCTCTCCAGAGCTCCTTCTCTCCATTCTACTTCTGGTCCTTTTCTGCTTTCCTGGCTTCTGTAAAATACTATATACTACAAACAATGCTGATATGAACATAGCTGAGCAAGTGCCCTTGTGGTATGATTGAGCATTCCTTGGGTATATGCCCAAGAGTGGTACAGCTGGGTCTTGGGGGAGATTGATTCCCAATTTTCTAAGAAAGCACCATATTGATTTCTATAGTAGCTGTACAAGCTTGCATTCCCACCAGCAGTGGAGGAGAGTTCCCCTTGCTCCACATCCTCTCCAGCATAAGCTGTCTTCAGTGTTTTTGATCTTAGCCATTCTGACAACTATGAACCAATAGCTAAGGAACCCCCAACTGGATCAGGCCGTCTAGATAAGTGAGACAGTTGATTAGCTTGAACTGTTTGGGAGGCACCCAGGCAGTGGGACCAGGACCTGTCCTTAGTGCATGAGCTGGCTGTTTGGAACCTGGGGCTTTTGCAGGGACACTTGGCTCAGCCTTGGAGGAGGGGACTGGACCTGCCTGGACTGAATCTACCAGATTGAGCTGAATCCCCAGGGGAGTCTTTGCCCTGGAGGAGATGGGAATAGGAGGTGGTATAGGGGGAAGGGGGGAAGGCTAGAGGGGGGAGGACAGGGGAATCCATGGCTGATATGTAAAATTAAATTAAATTATAAAATTAAAAAAAAACAAGCAAACAAACAAACAAAAACAAAATACTATATACTAAATAAGGTATCCTAGACCCAGAAAGACAATGCCTCACTTTTTGTTTTCACTTTTGGATCTCAGCCCCAGTGTATAGCCTGAAGTAACTATCATGATTTCAGTTTCACATTATGAAGTTGTATCTGAAATGTTTATTCCAATTTACATTAATTTTAAATTAAAAAGTATAAACTTTCCATGTTCTTGAAACACAATTCAAATGACCCCAACGTCTAGGCAAAATGACTGAAATGTATCCAATATTCATTTAAAGGAAATGTTCAATATGTGAATTCATTAAGTAATAGGACAAAACCTAATTTCCTACCAAGATTTTTTCTAGGAATATCTCTGCCAAAGAAATAATCATATGATTAAATTCATGAGTGATGGATTTATAGAAAAAATGGATAATTAAATCTTGAAACATAAATTTGTTATTTAAAAGCATTTATTAGTTTGTCCCTGAAAGCATATGCTGAACACAGATTAGGATACAGACATACTATCTCCTGGAAAGTCAATGACTAGGTTTAGATTTTCAAGAAAGAAATAATTTTGTCTAGTGAGAGATGAAAATAAGCAAACAAACAAAAACTAGTAATCCAAAGTACTTACTTTGGTAGAGGTATATAAGTAGATGTTGATGCAAAGCATAGATTTTTTCTTCGTGGAAAATAAGAGATGGTTCATTCTGTGATAAATATATGTGACCATGCTCCAGGAACATCAATGTAGGATGTTCCAGATTCATAGTATAGCATAGAAAGACTCGATATGAAGATATATGGTCATAGACAAAGAAAGTCATAAATCAATGAAACTACTACCAAGTTGGCAAGTTATAAAGAAACATGTAACATTCTGTGTGGTAGTTTCAATGTAACTGGCCTCATAAGCTCATAGGGAATGGCACTGTTGGGGGTTGTGGCTTTGCTTGAGTAGTTGTGGCCTTGTTGGAGGAAGTGTGTCCCTATGGAGGCAGGCTTTGTGGTCTCATATATGCTCATGCCACTTCCTGTTGCATTTTGATCAAGATGTAGCCAGCATCATGTCTGCCTGCATGCTGCCATGTGCTGCTATGATGATAATGAACTAAATCTCTAAAAATATAACCCAACTTAATTAAATATTTTTCCTTTGTAAGAGTTGCCATTGGTCATGGTTTCTTCCACAGCAATAGAAACCTAACTACAACATTGTGCTACAGCTTTCAGATACACTATGATGACATTCTTAGATCTGGAGTTGCTGAGAGCTAGTTGTTTGCTAAGAATAAGTTCCAAATTGTTTATCTGGTAGTGTACAGGTAGCTGGATACAGATGTGAATGATAAAACACTATAAAGATACTAGTAGTTTGAATGTAATTGGCCCCCAAAGTTCATAAGGATTGACACTATTAGGAGGTGTGGCTTTGTTGGAGTAGGTGTTGTCTTGTTGGAGGAAGTGTATCACAGTGGGGGTGAATTTGAGGTCTCCTTTGTTCAAGCTTAACTCAGTCTGACACTCAAACCACTTCCTGTTGCCTATGAGTCAATATGTAGAACTCTCAGATACTTCTCCAGCACCATGTCTGCCTGCACATCACCATGTTTCACCATGATGATAATGGACTAACCCTCTGAAAATGTAAGCCACCCCAATTAAATGTTTATTTATTTATTTATTTATTGGGGGTTTCAAAACAAGGTTTCTCTGTGTAGCCTTGTGCCTTTCCTGGAACTCTGTAGCCCATGCTGGCTTTGAACTCACAGAGATCTGCCTGCCTCTGCCTCCCAAGTGCTGGGATTAAAGGCATGTGCCACCACTGCCCGGCTATGTTTTTACTTTATAAGAGTTGCCATGGTCATGGTCTCCCTTCACAGCCATATAAACCATAACAAATATATATAATGATAGCCAGACATGAATTTTGCTTTTGATTGGTAACATTTATGTGTGAGTGTATTGGCATATATATGTGGGTTTTCAGGTTTACTTACACAAGTGCATGGGCGTATAAAGATTCACATGCCTGTGTGTGTACATGTGGAGGTCAGAGGTCATTCTTGGGTACTGTTCTTCAGGATGGCTGTCCCATTGCTTCAGAGACAGGGTCTCTGACTCAGTTCTGGAATTCAATAGGTTATCTGACCAATGAGTCCCAAAGAACCTGATATCTCCAACTTCTTCAAAAAAGGGATGGGGATTGGCAAATACTTATGGCTGTTCTATCAAGTCTTGATTTCCAAGTGGGTTTTGGAATCCAACTGGGATTATGCTGGTACACTAAGGACCTCAGTGATTGAGCTATTTCTCTAGTATATTCTGTAACATTTTAATGTTCCACAATAATAGATGTTCTAATTAGCCAAGCAATCTTTATTAACTCAGGCATGATTTCTTAAGGAAACCTAGTTCACAAGATCTTATAAACATAAGTAAGAACGGTTAACTTTGCTCAGAGTCTGGAATGGCTGACCAGAGAAGTGGATGTGAATATTACTTTTTGAAGAGAAAAAAGGTAATCAATGAAAGAGGTAACATGGTGTAATAAGCAAGAAGAATTATGTGAGCTCAATTTAGAAGGCAAAGTACATGACAAGCATTAACACACCAGCTGGGAATAAAGTACAGTAGTAGCATATCTGCCTAAGCTTGTGGGATCTAGATTCTGTCCTCAGCATGGGAGAGAAAAATTACTATATCTTATTTTTAATAGAAATTATATTATGCACGCAAACATGCATATATACACAGATCATTGGGGAATTGAAATTCAGATTCATATTATGGGGTCCAAAGGCTGCATTCCACAACAACTTTCAGGCTTACTTGGGACTCCAACCAAAATGAGTCTTGGGTAACAAAAGAGTTTATAAAACATTTCAAAAATTGTGTTATGCAATTTATTTGCTACATCCTGGACTTCTATTTAATTAAATCATTCCCAACAATTCAAGTAAAAACTGTTACTCTATAACAAGCTATTTTTGACTTAACTACCTGCATAGGAAAGTAAACAAATATGCATCCCTGGTTTCTTCATTGTTTAATTTTTTAAAATTAGAGTTGAGCATGTTGTTTCATAGTTGGGTATTTTGCCTTTTCTGATAGTTTATTCTTCATTTTGTTCTGGGTTCTATAAAACTGAGCATATAAGAATTCTATCACTTGTGACAATTATCTTGATACAAGTTACTCAAGAAATGAAACAGGTTGTTCACTCCCTACTTACCAGTGGCTACTAAACATAATGTGTTATAATATATAGCCCATAGTTTCTGTTAGCAGTAACATCTGTTTGTGTCGTTCCTTGCACAGATGGACGTGATTGGTGTCACTATTCTGTGTAAGGAATTTTATCTTGAACATAAACTGAAACTGTTGTTTCCATCATAAGTAAAATTTGAATAATTTTCTTTCTTTGTATATATTTATTTTTTGTTCTGTTTCATTTCTAATTTTGAGACATAGACTTGCTGCCATGTACACAATATCCTTGAACTCCTAAGAACTAGAATTACTGGAGTCAGTTTTTACAATCAAATCTATATTATGCCAAAAAGGTAAATGATTGGGAAGATGATTTGTTATCTTTCAGTTTGTTGGTGACTATTGGGACTATACCACAAGGACAGAATGAATCAGGCATATAAATGTTCAACTGAACCATCATGTTAGTTGCTATACTTACTGTTTTGTAATGGAATATAAATATAGCAATTATATAGTCACAAAATTCAATTATGAAAAAGCATCCTTCTATTTCTGATAATTTGCCTTGCGAGACCCACTTTCTTCTGATGCCATCCACAATTGTCCTATGCAATCAATCTTTTGGATAATTAATAAATCTGGAACTTACCACTCATTGCTTAATTAACACCTGTATTTCTTAGTTATCTAATGTCCCTGGTAACATAAATGAGAATCTTGTGATGTACTTGTGAGGGCCCATCCAGCTCTGATTACCCTATGAGATCACAGAAATTCATATTTGACTACGCCTGCTCTTAGGATGTTGTAGGCTCAAGTCTGTAGAGGTCACTTTCCCACGTGGGATAACCTCTTGGGAGTTCTCCATTCACTTCTAGCAACCCTGTTTGGTCTCTTAGAAAGATTAAAGTTTAGGGCAGTTTTCTGTGTGCACATAGAAAGATGGAGGAGTGCTGTCTGTTCTCAGGCCTCCGTCTCTCTTAACTCGTAACTGCAGGACAGGATCATGGCCTCCCTAAACACCACACTAACCTCTGCAGTCATTGACACCCCATCCCTATCATTTGTTAAGATATGATCCCAAATATCACTTGGGCTTTTGAGTTCTCTTCTCTATTTCTTTTGAAGTTTCTTCCTGAGGGCACAAGCAGCCATAAGTTCTTTGTATGGAATAAAAAATGGCACCCCATATTATTTTCATTATTCTCAACTTTATTCTTCACAGATCGAATTTGTACCCCATTTTAGGCACTAAATCTCATTCTAACTCTTACATTCCAGCTTTTGTGAATAAAATTGCTTTGTATTGGAAGCCTATTGTCTCATTTATGAGTTTTAAAAAATCAAAAATTCCTCCAGCTTTTTATCCTGAGCTTTTCATTCCTTTTCGAATGAAGCATAGATGGAAATCCATTGCAACTGTCAGACTCGTGGGGAAAAAGTACAGCACACAATGACATTTGGGAGGAAAGAATTTTCTGCTAATGGTTAAAATAGAATTGCTCCATTTTAAAATAATTCAACATGAAAGTATTCCCAGATTAGACCAGTAGACTTTGAATGGATGTAAGAACAGAATATTAGAAAGATACATAAAAACTAGATTGATAAATGATAGTTAGATAGCTAGATATAGATGTACATACATAAATACAAATATAGATATATAGATACACAGATAAGACAGACAGGTGATAGATAGATAGATAGATGGATAGATAGATAGATAGATAGATAGATAGATAGATAGATAGATAGACAGATAGACAGATAAATTGATAGATTGACAGGTAGATGATAGATAGATGTATACATACTTACACATATACATAGATATATAGTAAGATAAGCAGATGGTGGATAGATTACCAGATAAATTAGATACATTTGTTTACTCTCCGTTAAATTTTCATTAAATGTTCATGATGAAAAAATTGTGCTAAATAATTCCTCTGGTTCGAAACTTACATTGTCCTTTTGTTTTCCTCGATTAATTCCAAAAGATTTTGTGAGGTGTTAACCCCACAGCCATACCATATTTCACTTTTGAGACTTAGTAAACTAATGGTCATTGAAAATTCAGCTAAAAAAGTTGCCTTCCCACACATTCCTTCTGATTGATCCAAGCAACACATTAAATAACTTAATGTGAAATTATTCCCAGATATAAACCAATTTATTTTGTTGGGTATAATAAAATACAAAAGATAGATAGTAGGTAGTTAGGTAGATAGATGACAGATAGTTAATCTATAGATGATCGTCAGACAGATCAACAGATCTCCTTCTCTTGTACTCCATCAGTGTTTCCTTAATCTTTATCATCTTGTTCTCCATAATATTTTGGGTTTTTCCCACCCTTCAGGACCTTTAAGGACAAGGATAAAAACTTCTATTTACCTAAAAGATAATGGAGCATATTTGTTTTTACCTAGACAAAAGGGTCGTCTTCTTGCCACAGAATTTAGGATTTATAGCAAATGCCAAGAAGCTGAAAGCCAAAAGGACTCAGAAAACACACGTTATCCTTTGCTTTGTGGGGAAATTGATTCCAAAGCCTGCAAGAATTCTGCAACATACAGAACTGAGGAGTCCTCTAAAATATTTCCTCTTAGGAGGCTCAGATTTTTTTTTTCAGAAAGTCATGGCACCACTGCCAGCTGCTTTTATGGGTAGTGGATTTAAAGAACACATCAGAAAACCAGCCTATCACACTCAAAGTGAAAGTCCATCCCCAAATTCTCACCCAGGGTCTTTGTTTTCACACGTACTGCATTTTTAATTCTACCCTTATGTATCAAAACTACCTGGGCTGAATTAAAGAAGTACGGGTAATACCACAACCCTTGGAGAACACACCATAAATTATTCACAAACACTAACTGGGGTAATCAGAACAGCACTTCACTGCCACATGGCAGAACATCTTGCAGTTCAGTGTGAGAGGAGGAGCCTAAGGGTACAGTAGATGTCAGTGGTACAAAGTAAAGTATTCTAATGTCTTACAGATTCTGAAGCAAGTATTCCTGCTAAGCTGTGACAAGGGCTCTTCACAATTCTTACTCTTCCTGGGAAAACAGACTCGGTCCAAAATCAAGGATCTTGGGAAATTGTTTACAGAAAGATGTTGGGTTTGAATGTGATAGGCTGGTTTTATGATGTGCAATTTGCACTCTACTCACCCTAAAAGCAGCTGGCAGAGAAGCCATACCTTTCTGATCAAATCCGATTCTCCTAAGATGAATATTTTTTGTGGCACCTCAGTTCTGTTGAATTGTTGCAGGCTTTAGAATCAATTTCTCCATAAAGCAAAATGGAGCTTGGATGACATGGGAGTTAAATAACATTTACTTAAGGTATGCTTCTTTTTCTCAATGTTATATGTTTTTTTAAGAGTAAACCATTGGTACCTCTGAAAACCTTTAAGGACAAAATATGAAGAGAATCATCCCCAAATCAGTGGTTAAGCTATATTGAAAATTTTAGGGCATTGTATGAATGTACATGTGCTTAGTTTATTGCTTGAATAGTTGCTGTTGTTGTTTTAGTGGTGGTGTTTCATAAATAAGTTTTTTTAAATGTATTCCTCACATGTTCTAGGAAGTCATGACAGCTATGTTTGTTCCTCACTGATAAATGGTGATGCTGTATCCCAGACTTCTTCTATTTGAGAGAATCAGAATGTCCTATAGTACTTTGTAATAGTTTACATCATATTGTGTTTAAAGAAATTGATGCTGCCTTAAGGACTCTGACTGGAAATAGCTCACAAATCTCCTCTTTCACATTCTACTGGAAAGATATGGCTACATGAGTTAGCTCAATGGAAAAGTCTCCCCTAGACATTAGCTCATACTCTTACCTCAGCATTGGTGCTGGCATGACACATCCCTTCTCCGGAGTCCTCTAGACTGTTCAGCAAGATTCTGGAACCCCACTGCCTCTTGAGTTCAGAAAACTATTTTCTCTCATACTCTTTTCCTATTCTCCTATCCTTCTGTTATATTTCATTTTAAAAACATTGTTTGTGTGTATACATGAGTTATAGGTATCCAGAGAGGTTGGAAGATGGTGTTGAACTACATGCAGTTTGAGTTACTGGTGGTTGTGAGCAGCCTGATCTGGAAACTGAGAACTAAACCTGGGTCTTCTGTAAGGGCAGCCAGTGCACTTAGCTGCTGACTTTTCTTTCGAGACCTTCTCTTAGACTTCTTGAATTGAGAACTCTTCCAAACTCAGTCATGAAAGTTTCTGTCTCTGTCAGTTATCTTTAGACACTGCAGCCTCTTGTTATGATCCTGGATTAAAATATGACTTAATGATTGATAAGTTGCTGCTCTGCATCTAATTCAAACTTCTAAAATCTCTAGCTCTTTACCTATGTCTTTACTTCTCAAATTAAATTTTGTAGTAAAAATTCAAAATTTTTCATTAAATTACCTGACTTTTTAATTAAAGTGAAACTTCAATTTCTGATTCTATAATCTATATGAGATGATTCTCAAAAATGTATAAAACTCACTCAGATTTTGTTATTTGAACCAGAGTATTTTTTAACTTGGAAACTTATGAACATAGTAACTTGTGTATGTCTGTATGTTACCTCAGATTTGTCTACAACTTGTCAGTTATGCAGATAAAGTTTAAGAATCTATAATTAGAACAAAAATGGTTTCTATTTAAGTTTTTTTTTTTCCCCGCAGCCAGGCAGTGGTGGTACATGCCTTTAATCCCAGCACAATGGGAGGCAGAGTCAGCCAGATCTCAGTGAGTTTGAGGCCAGCCTGGTCTACTAAATGAGTTTTAGGACAGTCAGGACAGTTACACAGAGAAACCCTGTCTCAAAAAACAAAAAACAAACAAACAAAAAATAATAAAAAAAGAAGAAATAAAGAAAGTATTTTTCCCAGTTGATTTCTATCCAACTGAACATTCCACATATTACTTTGAATATGTAATGGGTATCTCAATTTGACTGTGGTAGCTTGAATGAAAATGAACTCCACAGGCTCACATATTTGGATGTTTGGTCCCTAGCTGTTGAACCTGAAAGGACTGGACAATATGGCCTTGTTGGAGATGTGTCACTGAGAGTGGGCTTTGAAGTTTCAAAGGCTCTTGTCATTCTAAATTGGCTCACTCTGCCTGGTGGTTGTTGTCTCCGCATATATGCTCTCATCTACTTCTCTAGTGCCATCCCTGCCTGTCTGATGCCATGCTCCCAAGCATGATAGGCATGGACCCATCTGAAACTGTAAGCCCAGTCACTTGTTCTTCTGTGAGTCGCCTTAGCCCTGGTGTCTTAGCACAGCAACAGAAAAGTAACTCTTGCTTACTGCTTTGTCTATGTCCAAAACAGATGTATTGGTCTCCACATAAAATTGATCCTTTTATTGTCTTACACAATTCAATCAATATCATATCAAAACAATGTTGTTGAACTATACTTAATTTTTATATCCCACACATAATTAAAGACAATGTCTCCTGAAGTCCATTTGGATAGGAGACTATAAGCCTTACTCACCCTGTCTGTTTATCATGAACCAATCTATTCTCACCTTGATTATTTTAAGCAACACCTCAGTCTCACTTTGTCTATGCCATCCCTCATATTCAGAGTATAAAACCTTAAAAAGAGGTTAAAATTTAATTAAATTGAAGATCCCCTAGAGTCTGTGATTTTCCCTTGGCATAGCCAACAAGCAATTTACACTTTAATGCAAGTCCATATATGACTGCCCTCAACTATCCTGGGGTCTCATTTTATAATTTCCTGCCTTTTCTCTTGGATTCATGAACCCTTTACTCCATGATCAGGCCTTAAGAGCTATGTGAAAAATATGTTTTCCTGGTGCCTTGCAGTGCAAGATGCACCTAGGAATATAACTTTAGTAGGATGAATATAGATTTAAGGTTGGAACAGTTCTAAGTATTTCAGTCAAATATTATAGTTTCTTTGGCATTAAATTCACCTCAAACCTACTAGTTGGCTTTCATGTTTTGTTTCCAGAATGTTTTGTATGTGTACAGGCTAGTTATGTCAACCCGACATAAGCTAGAGGAAATCTCAATTGAGAAAATGTGTCCTCTATATTGGATTTGTAGGAAAGTCTGTGGTGCACTTTATTAATGACTAGGAGATGCAGCTCACTGTGGACAGTGCCACTCCTAGGCAAATGGTTTTGATGCTATAGAAAAGTGGGTTAAGCAAGCCATGAAAAACAAGCTAATAATCAGCACTTCCATGGTCTCTACATCAGTCATTGCTTCAAGTTCCTGCCCTGACTTCTTTGAATGATGGACTACACATAGTAAAATGAAATAAAATCCTTTCTCTCCTACTTGCTTTTGGTCATGTTATTTTATCATGACAATAGAAACCATAACCAAGGCAGAAGTTGATACCAGGTCATGGGCTATTGCTGTGCCAGAACTGACCACAATTTGGGGAAGAATTGTGGAAGGACTTTGGGCTAGAAACACTAATGAGTGTTCAAAAATTAATGGGCTGCTGTGGTAACTTAGAAGATAATTCTGAGAGCAATGCAGATGATTGAGGCCTGACTTATAATGTTTCAGAGGAAATTTAAAAATCCCACAAAGATTTTATTTGAGTCCATTTGATGTTTTGTATTAAGAACTACTAAAGTGAAATATTTACTTTGATGGAATAATTGATTCTTGTCATCTGGGGCTGAAGAATCAAATGTGATTAAGAAAAGGCCAACATCATTGAGGTAAAACATTGTGAGATGTGTTTCTTCAGAGTCAGCACAGAGAAAGAGCCAAGGACTAAGTAGTGTAAGAGTCACCGAGATATTACTGGTTTTGAGTATTTGAAGGAGTTGGAGCTGACACTTGGCACTGTGCATCACTGATGGAGTCCCTGAAAAGAAGCCAAGACAGATCATCAGTGAAGGTGTTACCTCAGTTGCAGTTGAAGACCCAGTATTGAATGTGCCGTGGAGAGAAGTTGAGCCTTGGCACCATGTGTCAGGCTCAGAACCCATGAAAAGATTGCAGGAAAAGCTACTGCTGAAGATTCAGCTCCATTTCTGAGACCCCAAGACTTTTAAGATGCCAGTGCCATGGGATGACTGCCAAGGACAGTAGCAGCTGTGGAGTGGAACTGGCCTGGGCCTAGGAGAAAAGCTACATGTGTGTGGATGGCTGGCTAGAGAAGTAGAGATAGCTGTCCAGGCTTTTAAAGCCCTGAGGATGGTAAGTGGCTTCCAAACATCAAACACTGAACTTTTTATACTGATAAATTTTGGTTTAGTTTTTGTTTGATTGTGACTGTGCCCCAGTTCTTCCCACTTGGAGGAAGACTGTATTTAACATTTATTTTTTAATTTTATAGGAGCCCAGGGTTAAAAGAGTTTGGATTTTTTGACAGAGTTTAGACTTTACAATTTTCAGAGATTTTGGAACTTTAGATACTATGGATATTCTAGGGAAGCTTGAACTTTGAATATTTTAAAGAGACTGAATTTTAAAATGTTAAAATGTGTAAAGATTGGGGCTTTTGAGCACTGGGATGTTTCGTATTGTCATATTGATATTAATATGAGATCACAGAAATGAACAAATAAGTTATGGTTAACAACGGTGTGTTCATGTCAAGCTGACAAGGAATCCATTGTGCTGGTGCTATTTTTATGTCTTCTTGTCACAAGATAGAGTTATTTCAGGAGAGGCAATCTCAAGTGAGAAAATGCCACCACTAGACTGGCTGTGGGCAAGCCTGTGGTATACTTTCTTGACTGATGACTGGTACAGGAAGGCCCAGCTTACTGTGTTTTTGAATGTGTTCTGCTAATGTCTTTCTGTGTAAACTAAATGATGGCTACATTATAAAAATACAGGTAAGAATATGCTAGGAGTCTCCAGCTCTATATTTCCTATTATACATACCTTAATTTTTTCTACATTCTCTGAAAATCTAACATTCTGTATGTGATTTTGTCTCCTATACTCTCTTGGTGAAAACTGCAGGTAACAATTTAAGGACATTGTAATATTTTCATCAAGTACCTGCTATAGATGTAAAAGCTTAAAATATGATATCAAAAATGACAGCTTTATCCTTTGTTTCACTGTTCTATAATCACCATTTCAGTCTGTTTTTTCTACCAAAACTATTTCCACATTGCAAACAGATAACAAGTGTCATTTACACAAGGCAAACCCCACATTTTCAACAATAATTTCCTTTTTTTGGGGGGACAGGGTTTCTGTGTAGTTTTGATGCCTGTCCTGGATCTCGCTCTGTAGACCAGGCTGGCCTCGAACTCACAGAGATCCACCTGGCTCTGCCTCCTGAGTGCTGGGATTAAAGGCATGCGCTACCGCCACCCAGCTTAATTTCTTTACTCTTATGAGCTACATAAACCACCAAAGACCATAGTGAATTACAAGAAACTCATTGTAAAGGACAAAAGTCTTAAGTAATCTCCATATTAATTCAATAAACTTCTCTACAATCCCATAGGAACACGTTGCCATCTTTCTTCCAGCTACCAAAAGTGAAAAACAACAACATCAACAACAACCATGTACAAACAACCTCTCTTAAAAAGATTTTGCCTGAAAATAGCCAGCCACATTTATTTATCTCACACAGCCATTTAGATAATTCAGCCCCCACCCGCTTTAGGTGATGCTATGAAACACAGTACCCATTTGCCTACCAATAACTGTTAAAAGAGAAGAGGAAGGATGGAGCTAGATTTCATGTACAGCCAATTATCAACATCACTACCACCATTTATAGTCTGAATCTGATGTGAGTATTAGGAAATAGATAACACCAGTTATGTTTTTATACCACTTGTTATTATTCTTAAAAAGGGCAAAATATGAAATTAGTATCTTGTAAATTAAGAGAACAAGTAACTAAAACAGGAAGAAATGAAAATATCAAAGAAAGCACATTCCATGAGTTGGATTTTATTTTTCATGATTTAAAGTCTTTATTAAGAAAATCATGTTTGCACAAAAAATAGAAATCTTGCCTCAAAGTGGAAAGTATATTCCAGAGACAAATGTGAAACACAATGGCTTAGGAACACAGATTTGGGTAACCTGAAATTCCGTGTTCAAAAGTGGTAACAATTTGATGGAGTTGTTATAGTAACAAACAAAGGAAGTCATACATCAAAACACTTTTTAGATATATTGGTAGATACATTAAGTAGATGGCATGAAGCAGTCAGAAAACTTGTTATATGCCTCAGATGCTTTCTGGCAATAATTTTAGCTTTTGGGTTGTTGGGGAAAGTAGTGCTCTGTTTTACATTCCAAGTGATTTACCAAATGGTCACAAAGGCAGAGAATGAAAAAGAGTGGCTATAAGGAAGACTAAAGATGGCCTAATACATTTCTTATTAAGAATCAGACCTGTCTTTATTTGCAGATGCTATGGTCTATACATAAATACATAATTAAACAATGGTCAATAATAAAAGAATGGTGGAAAATCTCATTAAACCTGTTTTCAAGTTGTACTACAGATCTATAGTAATAAAAACAGCATGTTACTGACACAGGAATAGACATGATAGTAAATAGACTCCAGGCACAAGTCCACATACCAATAGAAACCTGATATTTTTAACAGAGAAGCCAGAAACACATATTGGGAAAAAAAGACAGCAGCTGAAAAGAATGGTACAGGTCAAACTGGATACTGAATGTAGAAGAAAAGAAATAGATCCATTCTTATTATCCTGTACAAAACTCAGCTCCAAATGGATCAAAGATCTCATCATAAAATCAAATACATTGAACCCAATAGAAGAGAAATTGGGGCATAGTCTTGAATTCATTGGTGCAAGAAAACTTTATGAATAGAACACCATTAGTATAGGCACTAAGATCAACAATTAATACATGGTACATCATGGAACTGAGACGATTCTATGCAGCAAAGGACAGTGCCATTCAGACAAAGCAGCAACTTACAGATTGGGAAGATATTTTTACCAATCATACATCTAATAGACAGCTAATATCCAAAATGTACAAAATGAACTAAAAAAAAAAAGAAAAGAAATTACCTAGTTAGAAATGGAGTACATATCTAATGAAAGGATTCTCAAAAGAGGAAGCTCAAATGTCTGAGAAACACTTGAATAAATGTTCAACATACTTAGTCATCAGGGAAGTGCAAATCAAGACTACTTGGAGATTTTATCATATGTATATATGATAAAATATATGCCACTCTTGGGCATATACTCAAAAGATGCTTCATCATTCCTGAGAGACATTTCCTCAGCCATGTTCATTACTACTCTATACATAATAATCAGAAATTGTAATGAATAAAGACATTGTGGGACATTTACACAAGGGATTGTTACTCAGCTGCTAAAAAGTCAGGAACTGGGATGAGAGGAGTAAGAGAGGGGGAAACTATGATTATGCTGGGAAAATGTAATTAATTAATAAAAAAACCCATAAAGTTCTAGGTAAATGCATGGGACTACAAAAAAGTCTTCCTTAGCAAAGTTTCCTAGACAAATAAAAACTAATATGGTATGTATGTGATTATGTGGATATTAGTTTTGAAGTCCATGGCAACTAAGCTACAGGGAAAAATTCAGTCTTAAATGGGATATCTCTAACAAACCCCTCCCCTCAGGCCGCAGCAAACCCTGAGAAAGAAGAAATAAAAAAGATTACAAGAGCCAGAGGGGATGGAGGACACTAAGGAATCTGGCCTTCTAAATACAACAGGGCCAATACACATATGAATTCACAGAGACTGTGGCAATAAGCACAAGGCCTCCATGTATCTAACAGGTGGGGTCCCAGCTCTGAGAGTGAAACTGGACGCAGACCCCCATATCTAACTCAGCAGCCATCATCAATTGATAACTGTTTGCAAAGGAAAGTTTAGTTTTCTCCGATAGAATCTCACTGGGTATACAAACCGCTCGCAATGGAAGGCATCGTGCCTTGCAGTAGATGGCCAATTCGAAATGTACTCAAAGGCATTTTGGGGGGTTCTTTTTCTCATAATACTCTGTCAGGGCATTATTTTTAAAAACCTTCTAGGTCTTTGGCATATATATTATGGTTTCCAGCTTTTTGTCCTTGTGGGATTTCTGTCTTTGAGAATGTATGTCTCTACACCTTTGGTTTTGTGCCTTTTTTGGCTCTTTATTGTTGTTTTGTCTCATTCTCATTTGTTTTTATTTTATCTTGTTTCATTAGTATATATTATATGCCTGTTCATGTCCTAATGAGAAAAAGAACAAAAAGGTATTCCTGTGGGTGGGAAGGTAATTGTGGAGAATCTGTGAGGAGTTGGTGGAGGGAAAACCATAATCAGAATATACTGTAATCAGAAAAAAAATCTATTTTCAATACAAAAATAAAAACTGAAAAAAGACACAGATCCGTAATTCTTACCAGTCCATAATCACTGAAAATGTAAACAATTAATCAGACATAAAGAAGGTTCAGTTGAACATGTAGCTTCCTTCTCAGAATTTGTTCACAAGTCAATTAAGATATTATTATATACACCCCTTCACTGGTGCCAAAATGTATTTCTTTGGCATTCTGATGTAAGCTGAAAACTGACAGCTCTTTATGACTTCCCTTGGACTCCAGAAACAGTCTCACAGATGAATACTTATTGGATCCTTGGCCACTGTTGAACAACTCAGATCACAGCCTGTAAGCCACACAAATAAATTCCATATATACACATATATATGTATATATGTATGGAATTTTTATATATCTGGTATTATTAATTCAACTAAAGTAATTTCTATGGAGTAATGATAATAATTTATAGATGATTGGAAAATGTGGTCTGGTCCCAATTACAATAAAATGTCACCAAAAATCAAAGGAAATATTATATTTTTGTTTTAGGTTTTCCTTTTTTTTAAAACTTTTGAGGCATTTATAACAATTTGTAGTACTCAGATAAAGTTCTTTGTAACATAACACTTACATAAATCATTTGTATTATTGAGTGCATTTTCCAATATAACATTGAAGGTAGAAAATTTCCCTATGTATTTGAAAGGACTTCCTTTGAATTCCAGGTGTGTCAGTTTGAGACATCAATGGAATTCAAGTTCATATTGTTTTATCCCTGCACAGAGAATAAAGCTTCAACTAGATGAAAGTAGAGGAAAGGTGAATTTATTGCATTTGATGCCATTGCTAAACTGAGACTCTTAGATCAAATCTGAACTATGCCATGAATCTACAGTGAAAATGAAGAGATCTTTAAAACTGGGTCCTCTGATGGAAGAAATAATAGAGCAATAATCACACCAATGAACTCACTGGAATTGAAGCTTACAGGTTTATCCAGCTTCACTAAAGCATCCCTTCATTATTGCTGAAACAGAAAGATGTCAGATAAGAACAGAAATTAATCCATTAGTGTGAACATATCTCCATTTCAAAGTATGTTAATTTTGTTTCTACTTTGTCAAGTTTAATTTGTCATTGAACCTACGATAGGATAATTGTGCCAGTATTTCAGTTCTTATATGTAATCAAAGTTTGCTCGAGCTTTATAAAATTGTTTATATGCTTAATACATTGACACTGCTTAATGTATTGCAAGGTAACATGCTAAGACTTGACTCCCAACATGTCAAATTAAAACAAAGTATAAATTATTTCAATGCCACTCTCAGTTGATATTTTCTTGTTATGGTATAAGTAGATTTTGTGTGGAATCCCTGAAATTTAAACTAAAATAACACAAAGTACCATTTGCCAAAGAGCACTAGTCTTTCACATTTTTTTATGCATTGGTATATCATCTATTTATATCAACTATGAATACTGCTTGCAAAATTGTATAGTAGATTTTAATTTTCTTCATAAATATTCAAATTGTTAAAACTGGCTCCATTTTTAAAGCTATTAACATACATTAGTCAACTCTTCATGCTGATATTACTGTCAAACAGGAAGGAAATGTTGTGTAGAACCTAGGACAAAGATATCTAAAATAAAAGACCAGAGAACTAGTGTAAGTGTCCCTTTATGGAAAATATTGATCATTAAGAATTTTCTTGAGTGTATTCATCTAATAAAAGAATTTTATGGTGCTCAGTTTTGTCGGAGATTTTTCTTCCTGAAAACATCTAAACATTTCTTCAGTGCTGCTTGCAGTGAGACATATGACTGGAAAACTAACTGGAAATCTTTAACACCACATTTACTTGCTGTAAATTGTATGAGCTATCCTAGTTTTGAAATACTGGTGGTTGCTGTTGCTTTTATTAGGCTCCCAGTGAATTTCATACCAAAGAACTTAAAATGATTTCCAATGTAGTCTTCTTTTAAAGAGAAAAGTACAAACTGTGAGGTTTCAGCCTCTCAATGAGGCTTCCTTTTTAGCCATGAGGTTGTGATTGTAGATTTCTGTTAGAACTGTCCCAAAATTCTGGGTATTAGTTCCTTATATTTACCGGCATTCTAATCATGGAAAGTATCACAATATTGGGGTAGAAAACTGAAAGCAAAATATTAAAAATATAGAAATTACACAAAGGTTATTTTTATTACTTTTTTAGAATGTTTCTTTGTAATCATATTGTAACTTTGACACCTTTAAGTATAATTAGATAGGGAAATATTTATTTTCTTAGAAGAAGAAACTAAGAGGGCTGGGAGGGTGGTTCAACAGTTAAGATCATGTACCACTTTTGCAGTAGATCAAGTCTGATTCCCAGAACCAAGTCAGACAGCTCCAAATCTCCCGGAACTCCAGGTTCAGTGATATCTAATGCCCCTGTACTCTGCAGGCACCTGAATTCATGTGCACATACTCATAGACACATGCATAATTAAAGGAATAATAAATAATATAGAAAGAAAACACTGTTAAGTTAGGTCAAACACATTGTAAACATTCAGAAGAAATGTGGTCGATTTGATGAGTAATGTAGATGAGAAACCAATTATTCATGAGAGGCGAACAGGACCTCTTTGCAACAATGAATAAACAATAATTGCCATGGACATTAGTTCATGGTTTCATGTAAATATTATTTAAACAGCTGCATAATGATTACTTATTGTAAATGTTTAGGTTTATATAAATATGTACATGCATCTTAGGTAATCCCTCATAGAGTCACATCTTTAAATGGTCTTAGGTTCCTTAGACATGAAATTATGCATGCTAAGGAGATGAGGATGTATCTTGGTCTCTCTTATTTATCAATGCAATCGCATATGTAACTTGGCACATTTTTCTATCCAGAATTAATTATATCTTTACATTCCAGTTATAATTCTTATAGCTTTCTTTTTATAAGTAATGTATGATTGATTTTATAGATAACACACATGATTGTTATCGTTTCATAGTTAACATATATGATTGTTCTTTTAGATGATGCTATCATGGAAAAGTCTTAACTAAAATTTACATCAGTTTAAACTGTGATCAACAATCATAAAAGTCAAAGTAGCATTTGCTTCTTTGCTCTTTTTACCTACACCTGCTCTTGTAAAGCAATACTAAGTAGAATAACTCTAACTGTACTCAGTTTTTAATGCATGCCAGGATATTTTTTACAGCATTATTTTATTAACTTACTCAATCCCCCCAGAAACTTTAGCTTTGCATACGTTTTGTGTACATGCTTGTGAAAAAGAAAATGAAACAGAGCTGGATCGGCAAAGGCTCACACAGCAAATCCAGGGTACACAGCACATCTGGGGACCATCCTTATTGCCATAGCATCTCACTATAAACATAAACAGCAGCTCACTGCCATTAACAGTAAATATTTTGCTAAAGTAATGAATCTTCAAACCAAATTTTAAATGTTGATTTTTATATATACAAGGTGTGCTCTCATACAGAAACGAGTTTTTCCAAAAATGGAAAAACCATTTAAATATCTGTATTTACCATATAAATACATTTTACTGTTGATTTTTTCAAATAAGACTAAAATTGCATTAGAGTCCAAATGTAGGAACTCCCTTCATATCAGCCCTGTTTTCACGACTGCATGAATCTTTCACCTTTTATTTATCGTTCTCATTTATAGTGTGCTTTAACCTTCATTAATTGTATTTGTACTTCCTTTGAGATTAATAGTTCTAACTTTTCCTCTGTTTGTTAATAGCCTTCTTAGTGTACTGCCTTTTATTTCATTGGCCAGCAAAATGAGACGGGCTTAAGCATCATTTGTCGCCGTCCTAGCAGGAGCTACACTGGAATCAGCAATTTCAAGCATGGGTATGAGCTGGCACCGGCACTCCACCTTCCCTCATTACACAATATAAAGGTCAGTTGAGGGAGGGGACTGTGTGTGTTCAGGATACTGTGCTGCCACATGCTCAAAAGTCACTCTGTTTTTTCAGGAATTTTATAGTCTAGCTTGTTTTGTCCACATACATTTTTAAAATGTATTTATTGGCTACTTCAAAATGCCTTGTAAAAGTCTGTTAATTTTAGAATTTTCACCTGAGTTTCATTAAAGTCCTATTCCTAACTATAGTAGCTTATTACAGTTTTGGAAAAAAGGCTTTTTTTATGTCACATCATCATGAAATTATGAGATTTGGCTTCATCTGCTACATTTAATCTATTGTGTTTTGATATTTGTCCAGTTGAAGTGAATATAAGTTTTGGTGTTGTGCTGAGCAATTTATGCACACAATTCCCTGGATTTTAGGAAATTCATTCTCACATCTCTGGGAAATGTGATTGTCTCAGGCCTTGCTGCCTAATTAAAAAATGCTTTAAGTTCCATCATTAGTAATGAATTCTGGTTGTTTTTATTTAATGTGTTTGTTAATATACATATTGTTTTGGATTTAATTGTTAATGTAAATACTGTATTAAATGGTTGTATAAAACAAGGAATATATATTCCTGAATTATAAGCCTTTATGGCTACATATTCCAGTTTTGCTTAGTTTTTCTTTTGATAAAGTGATGACTTGTTTTTCTCAGAATTTTGTACCTATGTTTATCTTCAAGATTCAATTGTAATTTTGTGCTTTATCCTGTCTTCTGATTTAGCCTCTACTTAATTACCTTCATACAAAGAGGAGGATATTCCTCTCCTCATCCCTGGAAGAACTTGTGAAACTAGGAAATAATGTGTTACAAATTTATAGAATAATTCACCTATTAAGCTATTTAAATTTTTTATATTTAAGTGAATATTTGAATTGCTAGCTTAAATGCTAAATAATTTTCATTATTTCTATTTCTTATTTTGAATTATACTTTCCCAAGGAATCAATTGCATTTAAACTTTAAAGTTTATCTTCATTTTTATATTTTTAACTGACAAAAAATTTACATATTTAAGAGATATTCTGTGGTCTTTTGAATATATATATAGATATATTAAGAGGTAACATATGAATTTCCTCATATAAACATTTCATGATGACAGAAATAGACAGCTTCCTTTCTCCTGTTTTGTGTTTACAGCACGTTATTAGCATCTTTAGCCACCTTAATATATATAGCAGCCCATAGCATTTTACGTCTATGAAACCTGAGTAAAGATTATTAGCCTTTCTCATTTCTTACCTCTCCTTTAAAATTTCTTTACCTAGTAACCACTCTTGTACCCCCAACTCCAAGAGATCAAACTTTTCAAATTCCGTAGGTGAGTGAGATCATGTTTAACTTGTCTTTCCCTGGATGATTTAGTTCATATAACATAATCATCTACAGCTACACTCCTGGTGAAACAAATTAGATGATTCCAACTTTTTAAAAAGTATTTCTTTTGTTTTTTGAGATTACAGTGTGAGTGTATCACCACTCCCCTTCACTTTACCCTGTAAACCCTCCCATGAAAGCATCCTCATTCGTATTCAAAGACTTTGGCCTCTGTTTTCATTAATTGTTGCTTAAGGCTGAAGAGTTTGGCACTGAGATTCAGCACAGAGTTCATAGTTTATTGTTCTTATTTGTTTGGCACTTTGTTTTTGCTATATTATTTAGTTGTCTTTATTCTTTGAACTCAAGGGTAAGAGGACAATCCATTGTCTGAGTCCCTAAATCATAATACATGGGACAGTAGTTGAAATAATGAAGGGAAAAAGGCTGGGGACTGACTAGGGCCTGCCTGACCAGGCTGAAGCATGGCCTGGGCTGGATCAGGGTTATAGACTGGTCAGTAGTCAAGACAGAGCAGAATTGGTCAGGGTGGAACTGGAACAGATCTGAACCTGCCAAGGAAAGTAGAAACACTTATACTACTGCATAAAAGACAAATCTTTACCGAACTTATTTTCAAAAGCACTGAGTGGGTAGGGACTTCATTGCAGATGGGAGAACATCATGGAGATCCCAGCAATGAGGCCATGAAATGGACAACTGCTCACATCTAGTCAGACGGGAAGCACAGTATGCATGAAAGGAAGAATATATCCCTATGTACCAGCTCACAGGGACCTATTGCTCTCATTTAGGCTATACCCTTCAACTGTATACAGAATCTCAAATTAGGACTTCCATCAAGACATCAACCAATAAAATGCAAATTCATATTCGATTCACAATAATAGCTATGTATGACTGCAGGGGTTAGCTGTCCCAGCTTTGACCTTGAAACATTGCCTCTAGAGTGACAGCAGGTAACTGCCACACCTGCCTATGACCTGCCCCTGGGGTGTGGATGAGAGGGAGCCCCTTAAGATTCCACGTGCATACTTGCCGCATCCTCCTGGATACCTTGTGGTCCTGGAAGGTGGATGGGAGACCAAGTCAAAGTTCTCTGCTGGATGGTACCTCATCTCTCCTGGATCCTGTAACCAACCCCTATTGGCTGTAAGTTACCCTAGAAATAAACCTTTCTTGATTACCAGATAAATCATATGGAATTGCCTCATTAATTATAGTTACATATGACTTCTAAATATGTTTAGGAAACATTGTATTTCAAACCTCTCTTTACCATTTCTTCTTCTTTAAAAAAATTTATTGTTCATTTTTTTGTGCATATGAGTATTCTGCCTGCATGTTGTCTGTGCACTAGGTGCTCCTGGGGCCAGAATAGAGGGTTGGATCCCCTGGGGCTGGAATTAGTGAAAGTCATGAGCTTCTATATGGGTGCTGCAAATGGAACTTGGGTCTTCTGGAAGAAGAATAGGCAATGCTGTTAACCACTGATCCATCTCTCCAGACTCTTTTGTTTCTTCTTGAAGTTTCAGGTACATAACAATTTTCCTGTCTGAGTCCTAGAAATAAAGCTCATTGTTCATGGCTGAGAGCTGTGATATGCCAGGGGTAGGTGTTAGAGTAGATTGGTGCAGAAATGTGGAGGGTTAGGAAGCCTGGAGCTGGGGCTAGGTTGAGACCTAAAGTAAGATGAGACTGAGCAAAGCTGTGCCTTCTCAGTACTTGGCAAATGTCATAGACCACTGTGGTGGTTTGAATGTGATTGGCCCCCATAACCACATAGGGAGCGGCACTATTAGGAGGTGTAGCTTTGTTAGAGTAGGTGGGGTCTTGTTGGAAGAAGTATGTCACTGTAGGGGTGGAGTTTGAAGTTTCCTTTGCTCAAGCTTCACTCAGTGTGAAACTCAGTTCACTTCCTTTTGACTGGGGATGTAGAATTCTCCACTCCTTCTCCAGCACCATGTCTGCGTGCACGCCACAAAGTCTCACCATGATAATAATGGACTGAGCCTCTGAACTATAAGCCAGCCCTAACTAAATGTTCTGCTTTATAAGAGTTGCTGTGTTAATGGTGTCTTTTCCCTAAGAAAAACACATAATATAAAAACGCATATTGTAGTCGTGTTCTGCTCTTCAAAAGTGCCAAATGAGTAGAGGGCTATATCTTTGCATTGTTAGTCTACAAATATCTAGATGAGCTGCCTCTTTCACTGGTGTTTTATCCCATTGGGGGATACAGAGAAGAACTGCCATAAAGAGAAAAGGTGAGAGAATAATGTGATGGCAAGAAAAACTGTCAGAGATGTACTTTTTTTTTTTTTTTAAGTTTCTGTATTAAGGACTACATGTGAAACTTAATTTCTGAAAAGTTTACAGATCCATTATATCCTCCACCCCAGCTTATGTGTGTCTTGTTTCCAGCCTTACCTAGTTAACATCTGCCCCACAAGCTGAGGATCAACAAAATGTGTACAGCAATGAGAGTGGTCACCAGACAATGTGTAAAAATTAGTTTTTGCTATTGTAAGCCATTAAGAAATGTTTATCACTTATAAATAATATTGTATTTTAAAATAAATTGAAATTTAAATGGATACAGTAAGTAAAAACTATCATCCTAGAAAAGAATCTGCCCTCCAGCCTGGCTCTGCTAAGAACACAGACAGAGACATTAAGATGCATGTATCATTTCAGGGCCATTTTATGTTACACTTTCATCTTAATGGTTAAAGAAAGATGATAAAGAGACAATATTTGTAAAAAAAATTTATGTGAGTGTTTCTCCATACATTTGCAAGATCTTTTTTAAATTAGATTATATTTTGAATCACACTTGAACTTTGCTTGCGTGTTCCCAAGCTAATTGTTTAAGTGAGAAAATTTTGGTTAAATATTGTGTATTGTGTTTGTGCAAATCAAATAAAAGGTAATTGATACAATATTTGAAAAGGGATAAAAAGAAATTTATAGATCTCAGATTTTAGTATAAACCCAAAATATGTTTGTATAATATTCTTTTTATTTAAAATATAGTAATATGTGTTAGGAATACAATTCTTAGATGTTTCTCATGTATTTTCATTAGCTAAAATAAGCTTTAAAATATCAGTAATATATTATATATATATATATATATATATAGAGAGAGAGAGAGAGAGAGAGAGAGAGAGAGTGTGTTTTATTTTTTAAAATTGCATCTTATCTCTGAAAGCAGAGGTAGGAGGATATCTATGAGTTCAATGCCAACTTGGGCTAGCTGATGACTTCTGGCCAACCAGGGCTATACAGTGAGACCCTGTCTCAAAACAAATAAACAAACAAACACAAAGCATCTCACTTCAAAATAACCTGTTCAATGTAGATCCATTTATAAGTAAAATCAAAATAAGGAATAACTATGGTATCTTTGAACAGCAAATAATCAATTATTTTGGCAAGTAAACTCAAGTTGTGTACATTCTATTATGTTTTATGTTTATAAAGAGAGAAATTATGAATTGGAGTAAGATTTCAATGATGTGGTATAGAATAGATAATACAGAAAATTGTGAAAATTAAAGATATTCTATTTCACATATATATGCATATGTGAAATATGAAAATTGCTTATTGAAAGTAAAATATATGTCAAAGAAATCATGAGGTCAAAAAATGATGCTCTAGAGAAAATTTGATATATTTTAAAATAATTTTCCTTCTCAGAAGCTAGCATTCATCGTAAACTATATTGAGACATTAGGTGTTCTGCTTTAAAGGGTCAGCCCATTGGAAATGAGGAATCTTTGTATTCTTCTTATGCGCTTGTACTTACAATAGCTTTGTGCTAATTTAATGTGATAGATTTTACATTTTGCATGTTCTTTTTTCTGATTCTGGGTTGTACGACTCAGATTTTCTCATGTAACTTTCTGAGGTTTTCTTCTCTGTAATCAAAATATTTGACAGCAATAATTTCAAAGATAGGAGGTTTATTTGACTTCATGGTTTTAGGAGTTCATTCAGTCAATACCTGAAAGGTCCTGTAGAAGGGAAGGGGGGATATCATAGAGATGAGTGACAGGCATGAGAGCATGTGTTGGACAGGAAATATCTAGATTCTGGAAGACAGAAAGATGATGATGCATGAAAAGTATAGTGTACCTATGAGAGCTAGCTACTGAAAATCTACATCTCACAACTAGAATACACCTCCTACATTTTTTATCGCTTTCCTAACACTGTCACGATCGGGCACACTAACTAGCAGGGGCCTAGCTATTTAAAACAAGAACTTGTGGGACATTTCATATTCAAGCTACAGTAGTAATGACTGATTTCTTTAACAGATTTAAGAATTCTTGGATTTCCAACAGGCTTTTCTTCCTGAACTCTCAGAGTATGAGATTTTATCTTATCTGAGCCAGAATGGCTAAGACAAAACAAACAAACAAAAACAACAACAAACATTGGCATGGATATGGGGAAAGGCAGATGTTTATACATTGTTAGTGAGAGTGTGAAGCTGGATACAGCCACTGTGGAAATCAGTGTGACATTTCCTTGAAAAGCTATTTCATCATGTATTCAATTAAATTCACTGTATCTTTTGTGTTCAGTATAATTAAAATGACATACTTAGATGTCATATAGAATAATTTGGTTAACTGCAGATAAAACAGCAGTATTTTTATTTTCACTCCATAATTTAGAAATAATAACTTGACTACAAGCATAAAGTTTGAAAATATGTAATATTAGACTTGTGGTTTTATGTGTTTCTCTCTTCACTATTCAGCTCTGTCCTGTACACAGTCATATTGTCAAGGTTAATTCTACTCAGGGAAATTAGTTCCTGTGCTCCTTGGTTTTAAACTGATTATGTAATTTGAAATCAGTACATTGGTCATGCTATTATGAATATCAAAATATTTATTACATCAACCTTGAAAATGACACTATTATTTAATCAGTTCTTGGAAATTTCTACCATCATTAACAGCTTGCTTCTGATAAGAGTCAACTCTTTATTCTTAGTCTTTGCCTCCAAGCTGTGTTTTCTGAGTTGCCGTTGATACCTCAGAACCAATGGAAACCCTCCCTGCACCTCATCTCACTGCTAGTTTCTGCTCTTTATTTCTGGGCTTCAGTTTCTCTCTGCTCTCCCTTATGTTGGCTTTCTGGCTTAAGTTCATGTTTTGACTTTTCTTTTTTTTTATTTCCTTATTTTGCTAAAACAAAAGTCTAAGGAATTCTCCCTTCCTAACATGTTGAATAGGTACTTTTACCTACTAAGGTTAGTTAAAATATTGTCCCTCAGTGGGGTAGATTCTCCCTCTTATTCTCTTCAGTAATTTATCGTCCTGTTTTCCCTATCATCCCTTCTTCAAATTTCACTTGCATTAAAACGGTAGTCATCATGCGTTTATTATTCAAGGTGCCAATATTTACATGATGCTCCTTGATTTTCAAAGTATTTTGGAAGGCTATTTCCCTTTCCTTGTTTTCTAGCTCTTCAATGGAACTTTTAATTCTACACCCATGGTAGACATTTAGCACTGTTTACTCTCATTTAATCACTTCCAGGTAACATCTTTTTTGTTATTGTTGTTGCCTTGTTTTCATGTTTTATAAAGATCTAATATGTCAAGTTTTTCTCTATGATTACACATTTTCAGTTGTTTAATTTTCTTTTGACTCCTACATTTTCATTCCTATATCAAAGACAACTTTTATGTTTCAATTCAAATATTGGGGTTTTCACATTACAAATTTTTTGTCAAAATGCTGGTCATCCTCAGTCCTAAAGTGACAATAAAGAACCCTGGTTAATATGTAAACAGTGTTCTTGGCTTGTTCTTAAGATACTCTGGTGGCCGGGCAGTGGTGTCGCACGCCTTTAATCCCAGCACTTGGGAGGCAGAGCCAGGCGGATCTCTGTGAGTTTGAGGCCAGCCTGGGCTACAAAGGGAAACCCTGTCTCGAAAAACCAAAAAAAAAAAAA
>CABHPR010140908.1:0-48791 GCA_902168415.1 Peromyscus melanophrys | reverse complement strand
AAAGTTAAAGAATGTTGAAACAGAGATTTCTTCACTGTGCATGAAGTTGGGCGGTTATTGACCAAGAGGCCACGCTGAACCTAAGTGGATAGTATGAAGTAAACTGAGTGCATCAATCTGAAGGTGACCTAATAAAAATCACACATAATTATGCCCAAAGCAAACCCTAACCTGAGCGCAATGGTGTGATTAAACATGCTTTTAATTTACTCTCTCTGTGCCTTTGTAGGATCCTTGGCAAACTACCTGACCTCGGCAAAATTCCTTCTCTACCTTGGACACTCTCTCTCCACTTGGGTAAGTGAGAATGTACACTGATTCTTGGAGCGTGGTTGCGCAAGTTCTTGTTTACTTTCTTTGGAGACAGTTGTATTAAGCTGTTCAGTTAAGGAAATAAATTGTTCTTAGACACATGTTTTCAACAGAAATGTTTTTTTTCCAAAGATATTTCCCATGAGTGTAGCTGGAGAGTTTCTCTCTGGGTCCCGCATGTCAGTAAATGTAACTTAATGGTAATATTCTAATACTCTACAGAGATTGACAACTATCCAACTTGTGTGATTGACAAATCAGGAAAACGTGCATAATTACTCGGGTTGATAAATTCCAATACCCCCTCCTATACTGGAAAGGTATCTCATGGGCCTTCTTTTTTTCACATTAAGAAACTTATCTGGGGGCTGGAGAGATGGCTCAGCGGTTAAGAGCACTGACTGCTCTTTCAGAGGACCTGGGTTCAATTCCTAGCATCCACATGGGCAGCTCACAACTGTGTGTAGCTTCAATTTCAGGGGATCTGGTACCTTCCCAGACATACATGTAGGCAAAACACCAATGCACATAAAATAAAAATCAATAAGGCGGAGGAGGAGGAGGAGGAGGAGGAGGAGGAAAAGAGAAACTTATCTGTTTTCTTCTCTTGTTAAAATCTGGCTCCAGCATGCCAGCATCATGAAAATAGAATAGAATGATATACTGATGAATACCAGATTATTAGGGTAACAGTAATATTGTAAGATTAGTTTAAGCCAAGATCAAATATTTAAATTATAAAAATTCTGATCTTCAAAATGGTTATCTGTGGCTACTTAATATGCGGATAGTGTAAGCTGTGTTAAAAACCACCACTCAGTGAAATTAGTGCTGAATTCACAGTTCTCCCATTCCTTCCTATATGGCTTTGGGAGAATCCCTGTGTTTTTGCTAGTCTGGATTCCTTTATCAATTCCCCCAAATACTCAAAAGAGAGCTGGATGTCTTCAATGGATGATTATTACAACTTTAAGGTTAAACAATTGTTCTTACTGCTTAAAAGTTATAACTCTAAACATATTCTGTGCATTATAAATAAGGAAAAAGAATTTCAAGAGTATATTTTGAAGTGATAATTTCTTTTTATTGACTTATCTGTAAGACATGAATGGAAACCATCATATGAGGAAATCTATGTCCTAGGGAAATGGTTAAGTTGGGTTGCTGGCTCTCTGAGAAATAGCAGTTGCAGGTAACTTCTTAGAGACGCTAACTCCTGTGTTTTTGAATGCTTACACAGGAATGACTCTTCAAATATATGTATAAAAAAGTGGAATTGGCTTGTGTTTGTTTTAGCTGATGGCTTTAAGGAAAAAAAAAGTGAAGAGCCCTTTGTAAACCTAAACCAGCAGTTTGTTCTTCCAATTTAATTCAGTAATATTAAGCACTAAAAGGACCAGTGATGGAAGAGTGTCTGGAGTCCTCTGAGAGAACTAGGTGCCTCTTTTCTAAACACTGATTAACTTCAAGGCTCATGTGACCTTTGGGTGTCAGACTGGCCAGAACCGTGAGAGGAGCTATGGGTGTCCCAGGGGATTTCTTTTTTCTTTTTTTTGTATTGAGAAACGACTTTTGTCGAGAAAATTTAAAGCAAGTTCCTAAAGGAAGGAGGAAGATGCTCGTTCTAACCTCATAGTAAATTGAACAAATGGGCACGTCCTTGGGAGAAGGAAAGATGAAAGGTCACGACTGAAGCCATGTAAGGGTTAGCGCTAAGTCCTCACTGCAAAGTACAAAAGAGGAAAGCTCCAAGTAGGTAATTTTGTCTTTGTGCTTTGTCTCTCATGCATATATGTACGTACACACACACACACACACACACACACACACACACACACACACACACATACACACACACGCTTGCCAACAAGGCTGAATTGTGATTCCTTAGACATTGGGTATAGGGACATTTGGGCAGAAGGTTCCCTGAGGTTAGGTTTGTGTGGATTTGTAAGTTTTTTAAATTTTTTTTTATTTCTGACTTCATTTCTACTAATGGGTCAATACATTTCATGCTACCATTGGAGTACAAAACAGGTAAGAAGTAGATGCTTTTGTTTAGGAAGGGCTTTAGAGAAGTAACAACAAAAATAGCCATGTAAAGAGAGCAGTGAAAAGGAGGAGCCCATTGTGTCTCTTTCACGACTGCTTCCATTTAAGCGCAGGTGGTCTGTGTCTCTCAGGGGCTTACCTCTCTGCTCACAGAGGCCTCTGTGGTGATGTGGAGTGCCGCCTGCCTGCCCCTCCGGTGTTCCTTTTCCTCATAGCATTTATTACCACTTATCCCGTTCTAAGTTTGCCCTCATCTCGGTACACCGGAAAGCCCGCAACATGAAAAGTGGCCCGTGTGCGCTGCTGAAGCTGTGAGGCCCACAGGAGCGTGGGGCACGCATCAGAAAACATTCTATAGGCATTTATTAAGTAGATTAATATGGCTGTGGTTACTTATTCTCAGATCCAGCGTGGGTAGGTAGGCATGTAAACAAATATCAAAGTATATTGAGAGCACATCGCCAGGAGGCAGCAAATGGAAGCATGAAAGGACTGGGTGAGCACTTAGCCAGTAGTTACTTAGTGCTACCCAGGTCTTGGGATTTTTATAAGTAGACAATTTGCCACTTCTTAAAATTAAGCTTTTTGGAAATCAGGATAGCCAGAGCAATTTAACTTAATTCTCCAAGCTCTAAATCTTGTGTTCATTTTGGGTTATGATTGGAAACTGTATCATTCTTTGCACAAAGACTTCTCTACCTCTGCACTGCTAATGTTTGGGGTCAGGAAATACTTTCTGGTGGACTGATGGATGCCAGCAGTATTTACAAACCTCGGGCCCCCTTCAGGCATGGAGGCTGTGATACCCCAAAGCTTCTGCAAACATCAGCAAGTGATCTCTGAAGAACAGAGTGCTCTGTAGCTAGAGTTTTCCTGCCTGGCCCACAGTCAGGACAAATCTCTGCCACCCGCCAGTCCCACAGCCGCTCAGACCCAACCAAGTAAACACAGAGACTTATATTGTTTAAACTGTTTGGCTAATGGCAGGCTTCTTGCTAACTGTTCTTATATCTTAAATTAATCCATTTCTATAAATCTATACCTTGCCACATGGCTAGTGGCTTACCGGCATCTTCACATGCTGTTTTTCATGGTGGCGGCTGGCAGTGTCTCCTCAGCCTTCCACTTCCCAGAATTCTCTCCTCCTTATCCCGCCTATACTTCTTCCTGCCTGACCACTGGCCAATCAGTGTTTTATTCATTGACCAATAAGCAACATGTTTGACATACAGACCATCCCACAGCAGTGCTCTCTAGCTGAGAGTGACTTGTTTTCATGTTATCGTGAATCAATTTAAATTTTGAATATTTAGGTTATTATCTTAGTCTTATTAAAATTTAATAGCATCTGACTTATCAGTATAATAAATTTCTTCCAACATATGAAATTTATCATGAGAACTTTGCCAGACTTTGGGAAGATCTCAGAGTTGAAGTTCTTTCACACAGAGTCAAATATGCAAGGAACTCAGTCTTGGAATTTAGTGATGATTATGACAAAATGTTGTCTTTCTCCAATGTTAACCCAAAATGTCAGAGCTGGAACTTATAATCTCACAAAATGTCTATTCTAGATAGCTCGTATATTAACCTATCACAAAATGTCTATTCTAGATAGCTCATATGTTAACCTATCACAAAATGTCTACTCTAGATAGCTCATATATTAATCTATCTAATTAAAAGTATCTGTTAAACTTACATCACATTTTATGACAACTAATTGCAAAATTCCTTTTATATCTGGAACTAAGTAAAGACATAGCTCTCTCTCTCTCTTTCTCTCTCTGTCTCTGTCTCTCTCTCTCTCTCTCTCAGTTTTTTTTTCAAGACAGGGTCTACTATGTTGCCCTGGCTGTCCTTGAACTCATGCTGTAGCCCAGGCTGGCCTCAAACTCACAGCCACCTGCCTCTGCCTCCCGAGTGCTGGGATTAAAAGTGTGCACCACTACACCCAGCTACCTTTTCTCTTTTCAAAACTTATCTGTATTAAAACATTAAAATAGCTGCTTACTTATATATTTATTTCAGCATCTTTGGTCTTATGGGATCAGAGTTTCCCTTGTTGATTTTTTTCCTTCTGATTGTTCTGCTGTTTTATGAATTTGAAATAAATTTGCTTGTGGAATAGCACATTTTATATATATATGAAAAACCATCAGAGGCCACAGAGGCCATTCCTACCAGTTCCTAAATTGAAAAGCTGGCTTCTGTCAGCATTTAAGTTAAACTGATGCTTAGAAACAATTAGTAATAAAGCTTGACTTTTCCATTGTGCTGGAATGAAGTTTTAACATTAGGCCAGTATTCAATCCATAATTATTGACTTGAAAACTCATCTGATGTAGCCAGAGAGCATCCCTTTGATAAGAAAATAGCTTCTCGAGTACAATGGGCTACAAACTAAAAACATTCAACTAAACCTCTTTCTCTTGTTTAAGGGGGATCGGATGTGGCACTTTGCAGTGTCTGTGTTTCTGGTGGAACTCTATGGGAACAGCCTCCTGTTGACGGCTGTCTATGGGCTCGTGGTGGCAGGCTCTGTTCTGGTCCTGGGAGCCATCATTGGTGACTGGGTTGACAAGAATGCCAGACTGAAAGGTGAGCCTGTGTTCTTTGGACCAGCCTGTGTAATGGAGAGAATAAACCAGTGTGACTGACTCAGAGAGGACTCACACAGCACAGCGGAGGGATGGGGTTGGTGGCCACACCTGGATTCAGGGTCCTGAGGCTCCTGCACTAGTTGGGATATCAGGATGTTGACCTAATAGATTTTTCTTTCTTTTGGCCATTTGTCAGTTTCAAATGTTAACAATTAACCCTGTAGCCAGTTTTCTGGGAATCATGTTAAACATTAAAAGTTTGCTTAGCTCTGGCTTCCTCTCTAATCATGAATTGCACTAGAGGCTCTCTAGTGTGATGTTCCTGGGTACAGCTTGAACATCTGTCCTCGGTTTACTGTGTTACATACAGAGGTGTGTGCAATGGAATTTGAAAACTAAGTATTGATCCAAGGGAGAATAACTGTTAGACCACAGACAGCTGAATTATACTTTTTTTAGGGATAAAGAATAAATTATAATATATTGTACATATATTATGTTGTACACATATGATAAAATGACCTTTATTCTAGGGTATCAAGATATATTCTGCGTTATTTACAAGAGATTGTAAATAACTAAGCAATTTAGTTATAGACTATAAGAGGTATGTGGATAATTATTTGAAGCTCAGTTAATAATGAAAAGAGCTGGCCATGCCTCCTGAAGACAGACACTGAGAAAACTTTAAGGCATAACTAGTTTTGCTCAGTTCACAGTGACTGCTCCTAAATAAAGAATTAACAGGATTATAAAGTTCTAGGATTTGGTGTTACTAGTTAAATGATTCATGTGAAGATTTTTCTGTTTTGAGGGTGAGTAGATCAGAACACATATAGAAAAAAATCTGTATGCTAGTGAAAACCAAATTCTTTTTATAGTTGTGCACAACAATATTACACATAGGATTGTTTAACCATGAAATTGTTGAGCATTGCAATCATGTGTTAGGACAGTGCTAAGTTGGATAGAGAAGACTGTGGTGTGATAGGAGTCTCCTGTGTCTGCGGTATAAGCAACTCTCAAGTCACCCTTCATGAAAAATCTTTGCTGATACTTATAGAATGAACTCACCATTTCTTCCTCTGTGTTCTTTGAGACTTTGTGGTACCTCTGGTATTGTACTGAAATGGCCATAGTAATCTGCTCATCTCTCCAATACACAATCTTGGTGTATTGGCAGTTAGTATTTAATCTTTGCTATGACTGCATGCGTGTGTAGATGCATGAATGAATGACTTCTGTGTTGGATTTTATTTCAGACTGCCTTTGAGAGGAGTTTGAAAACTAAGTATTGATCCAAGGGAGAATAACTGTGTCTAGACCACAGAGAGTCGAATTACCAGGCATAGGCATAAGAAGTATTAAATATCCTGTCCCAGGTGATCTGCCTAGAGAGTGGTGAAGAGATGACTACTGGGTTCTTATCTGGCCTTGCTCATCTGTATGAAGGAGTGTCTCTAACAGGACTTGCATTTTCTGTGACGGAAGGTGTAGCTCAGGGTTTCATAGCAATGACAAAAAAAATACAAATCAGAAGAAATTTGCTAGTTGTTGGTTCTTGGCAAATGTTTGGGAATTTTCCATTTGTTCAGATTATTTTATTAGATCAAGCCTGCCATGTAAGTGAGAGGTTATGGATTCCACAACTCCCCCCTCACCTCTTTTCTAACCCCTACATGTTTTTATTTTAGCTTAATCAGGTAAGGGTTGAAAGGTGGATCTTATCCATAGAATAGTTCTGTTTAAGGCAGTAAAACTTTTTAGTAAATAAATGAGATGAAATGCAGTTATAGTGAAAGACTTCAACTAGTAGAAGAAAGTCATGAATACTTTATTTTGTTTGCAGATTTCATAGGTCTGTGTCCAGGAACTAGCTGAGGCAGAATTTACTCTTGGTGGGTTTTCTTTGTCTTGTAGTAATTATGTATATGCATCCATGTAGTCCAACAATTGTATGGATGAAAGCATCCTGCTCAAGAGATGCTAGAGCACTGAACATTTTGCTTTTGCTCTGTACAGTGGCCCAGACTTCGCTGGTGGTACAGAATGTCTCCGTCATCCTCTGCGGAATCATCCTGATGATGGTTTTCTTACATAAGAATGAGCTCCTGACCATGTATCATGGATGGGTCCTTGTAAGTTCTCCACTGGGTTCTTGCTACTTGTTTGTTTTCAGGGTCCTGAGGATGGAGCCCAGGACCTCATGAGTACTAAGCATACACTCCACCACTGAGCTGTGCCTCAGCTCCCCAGGATTCTGGATGACAGAACTGAACATCTAATAGCAGTGAAAGTGTAAACCCTTTATGGTCTAGGAGTGTATCTTTTGGTTTTTCTGCTGTAACCTTTTAATATTGATTTATGCATCCACAGGCCATTTTGATCCTCTTTTGATGAAGTTTTAATGATTACTTATTTAACTGCATATAGATGATTATTGATATAATTTTTGCATTAACTATAGATGATGCAGGTCTGAACAATGTCATGCCCTTTAATTTCTGACTCCTGGTACTTAATTGCTCCCATGTATAGAAAGTAAAGTTTTTTACTTCTTATGAATGAGACTAAAATGTAAAAAAAAAAAAAAAAATGAACTTATATGTTAACTCGAGTTTTTTGCTCTAATTCCTTAGACTGCCTGCTACATCCTGATTATCACTATTGCAAACATTGCAAATCTGGCCAGTACTGCTACTGCAATCACAATCCAGAGGGACTGGATTGTTGTTGTGGCGGGAGAAAACAGAAGCAGATTGGCAGGTAATTTGGCTTACCTTTTCAACTAAATGAATCCATGGATCTGTGGCCGTAAGTGGGAGGGGAAGCCTTTTTACTATTGATCATCTGGGAAGAACACTCCATGGGATGCACTGGGTTTTGTATTGTTGCCGAGACAGTCATCGGACAGTGCAGTGATTTATCAAACAATTATATTTATCTAATTGTTACCAAGTTAATTTTAGGATAGTTACTGCTCTATCATTCTCTGTAAAGCTAGCAAAGAGAACATCTCATTTGAACTTTTCCTTTTTTTCTTTTTAAAGTATGCTGTTTCTGAGTTTCAGTCATGATGACACTCTGACATGATATTTCACCCTCATAAATATGGACATTATTACACATACTTTGAGGATTGTACCATTGGTACTGTTTCTTTCTACCAAATGGAAACAACACAGTTGTACAGAGATTCTTGAAGTTAGTTTCCACTTCAAAAAAACCCTTTTTGAACAGCAATATCTCACATCCTACAAAATGGAAGCCTTTTGAAATAGATTTTCAAATGGAAGATAGAATGTGTTCTTTAACAAACCATCTTAGTCTGTTGGAAACAAAGACACGTGGCTCAAGAAACCCAAGAGTGCTTTCAAGACAACATGCCCTGTACATGAGTACTTCTAAGGCGCAGAGTGCCCAGCCTTACTTGGTATTCTCCTTCTTCACCATAGCGCCCACAGGTTTGAACTGGATTGATAATTACACAAGGTGAGGGAGGAAGGCTACCCAGAGCTACAGATCAGCTGAACTGACTCTGCTGGTCATTAAGATAATGAGTATCACAAACACATTGCCCAACAATCCCGACAGACAAGAAAACCATTCTTGATGACTGAAGTGGCTTACGCCAGGACACAGAGGCAAAGAGTGTGTGCTGGGGTTAGCAAGCGACTCTGTTTGAGTAGACCTTGTGGTTAAAAAATAAAAAGAAGATAGGAAGGAAACAGTAATTGAAAGAGAACAAAGTCTATGGGAGACCTGGAACAGGTTTGTCCAACCTGCCTGTGCGCACCTCATCTAGCTATGAATGTGGCCCCACATATTTGTAGGTGACTGACAATACCACGCTCTAATTTTAAAAAGTTGGACACCCCTGATCTAGAAAAAAAAAACAATTTGCCTGAACCATCGCTTCCTGGTAGCAGTATTACAACCCAGAGAATACTACTGGGATTGGGATTTGTGTATGAAAACAAGTACAGTGAATGTGCTCTGTGGGAATTTCTTCTCCAGCCTTCCTTCACTGTTTATTTATTTTAAAAAATTAATAATAATTCCACATCTCTTTTTTGTTATGCTGAAAGAGAAGATTAAGACTTCACCCCATTTTTTGTTAACTTTCTCCTTTTAGCACAATTTTAAGCATGTAAAATATGTCCATGTTTTAAAATTCAGAGGATATGAAAGAGTATATTTTGAGAATATGTCACAAATGTATTTTTCTGACATATTTGAAAGAAAAAGTTGTCTTCTAAATTGTTTTCTTTCACTTATCTGAATTTATTAACTGTCCTCATTTTGACCTTTTGAAGTCCATTAAATTTAAAGGTTATTTTAGGGGGCTGGAGACATGGTTTGGTCCTTAAGAACACACATTCTTCTTTTGCAGGACTGGAGTTCTGTTCCCAGGGCAGCATCAGGCATTCGCCTGAAACCCCGGCTGCAGAGGGTCTGATGTCTCTAGGCTCTGTGGGCATTTGCCTTTACATGCATATACCTGCACAACCACACATAATTAAAAAGTAATAGAAAGAAAAAATTTTAAAGGTTGTTTTATTCCTTAAAATAGCTTTATTAAGGCCAGGTGGTGGTGGCACACACCTTTAATCCCAGCACTCGGGAGGCAGAGGCAGGTGGATCTCTGTGAGTCCTAGGCCAGACTGGTCTACAGAGCGAGATCCAGGAGAGCCAGAGCTGTAACACAGAGAAACCCTGTCTCAAACAAACAAACAACAACAACAAAGAGCTTTGTTAAAAGGGAAATACACAGAATCTTTAAGTGGTCCTGGTACATATTCACAGACAACCTAACTTTGTGGATCTGTGAGAAAATGTTATGACAAGTAAAAATATGATGGGCTATTTCTCAGCTGACCCTCTCTTTTTTGTGAATTATTGCATGATAGAATCTAGAACAGACAGCCTGGTGCCTAGCCTTGTGGGCTTTCTCCAGTTTCAGGAGGGAAATGGGGTGCCTGCCGACCTCTTCTCTCAGTCAAGTCTTAGTGCTGCCCCCTCCCCCAGCCCGGATAATAGAGAAGTGAGGGAAACCTGCAAGTTCTCTTTCCTGATATCTAACCCCAGTGGATGTTAACTGAAAACCAGGTTTCGAAACAGGATACAGAGACTTCTTTAGTTCAGAGGGTCAGCAGATGTCTGACCATGGACTTGGGGTGTCATTTCTGCTACAAGCAGAATTTTACAAGTCAGAAAAAAAGGACATGTCTAAAGAAAAATACAAGAAAAAAGAAGAGAAGTAGAGTCTGTTGCCTCGGCTTCCTGTGAGGATGTTAGAAAGCCAAGTAAGAGACTGGGCTGTAAGGCTGAGCGTGTGTGCATGCGTGCGTGTGTGTTTGTGTGTGTATGTGTGTTTGTGTGTGTATGTGTGTTTGTGTGTATATGTATGTGTGTGTGTGTGTGTGTGTGTGTGTGTGTACATAAAGAGTAAGATTATCTGTTGGTTGCTGGCTGCTCCTATTTCCTTATTCCAGCATTCATGATTTCGGAGAGTTTTAAAATTGTAGGCTGTATCATTGAGGACAGTTAGGGAGAGGGCTCTGGCAAAGGCATAGTTTTTCACATGCATACTCTATGAACTAAGTCAGATATTTTTCAGGTTTAATATTTTATTAAGACATTCACTGGTCCGTGTAGCCTGTGTACCCCTTCCCAGGCTTTCTAATCCATCTATCTCTCTGTCCCCCTTCGTGGGGCAGGCTGGAGCGACCAGCTTCTCGGGGTTTCTTGCTCGTTATTCTGAAGGAAAGTCTGATGGCTTGCTCTGATGAAGCAGGACACATAAATTTCATGCCTGAACTCTATTGGTTAAAAGTTGGTTTCACGTTTTAGGTGGATGAGCTGCTGGCTGTTATTTGCTTGGCAGGTCCCTTTTGAAAAATTATTCTTCTGTGTGGTATCATGTCCTTGTTACAGGGAAAGAAATTATTTCACACCATGTTCTGTGCCATAGTTATAGCCAAAACAACCAAACCAGAATGAGGTAAACACTCACTTGAGTGTTCTTATGAAATTAAATGTGAATTCACCAAGAGCATATGTTTGGACATTCAGCAGACTGACTCTCTTCGAGGCTATTACCAATAAAACAGTTAGGTCTTCAAAACTACTTCTTAATTCATTCTGCTCCAGAAAGATAAAAGCTGTTTTCTGACATGACCTTTTTCTCGACATAAAGCATTATTGCCTTCCTAAGTATTATATAAAATATAGATCTGGGGTCTTAAAAGCTCTGTGAACCCCAAGTTCTTGATCATCTAGGGAAAGAGAAACATTTAATTAAGAGATTTATTGTTGTAATGCTATTTTAAGATGCAGTTGTTATTTTTTGAATTACTTGATTTTTTTTGGATTCAAATTGCTGAGTGGCTTGGATTGAATCCTCATCTCACTGGCAGCTTGTTAGTGGGCCGACAGAAGTTAGGGGAGCCTCTGAAAAGACACTGCTACAAGATCGATGAATGCTGCCTTTGCCTTTCAAGTGAAAGGTGAAGAATATCAAAGTTCTCCCATTATCGTATATACATTGTACACTCATAGGACTAATCAGAGGGCCACTGAAGACTAGAAGGAATGAGGGAAAGAAGAAAGGCAATTTTCCATGAATGTACTCATTAGTCATGTATTGATTTTTTCTTGCTAACCCAGATGATTGCTAAGGATCGACCTCATTAATTTTCACTCTGCTTTGTGCTACAGGGCATGACAAAGTAGATAATTTTCTTAGCTGCCCTTCCCTCATCTTTGACATTGTTGTACATTTCCAGGGTCAAACTTTAGAAAAACCTTGCTATCACCCCTAAATCCTCCTCTCTGAATCCCAGTCTTTGTGTCCTAACCTGCCACTCTCCATCCTTCCTGCTCTTTCCTTCACTTCCCAAGAACCCTGCACATCAGCTGGTACATACAAGCCACAAAATCCGCTGCCCTTTTACCCCGAGAACCTTTTCCATTCTTCCTCTCTCACCCTGTTTAAATTCTAAGGTCAGTCATGATGCCATCCTTACCTCCCAGGGAATAGCCTTGACTCACTTGGCTCCCTCTCCTTTTGTTGGGCTAGCTCAGGAACTCCCTATAAACCCAACTTTTCACAGTAGAGCAAGACTGGAGAAAACACATGACTTAGCTCAGTGTTCCCGTGGGCCTGGAGCTGATCTTTTCGTGCTGACAGATGCTCAAGCCTTCTCTGCTCTCTGGCTTTTCCCTCCTTCCTGCAGGAACTTCTCCACATTCCCCACACTGCTAATTTTCTGTATTTCACTCCTAGCACTTTGCTAGAAGGCAGCAGCCACTTTGTTCCCTGGAGGGGCCCCTGTTGAAAACATAAGAAGACAGTGTTTCCTGGAGTTGGCCCCTCGTGTTCTGCTGTCTTTGCGGTTCCCGCTGGTTCTCAGTGGCCCATCGAGTGCCCCTCTTAGCCTCCCGTCTCTTGATTCCCACCGTACTAGGCACAGGTGACTTCCCCCACTTGGAAGCGCTGTCCCCTTTTGATTTCTAGGACACAGCATTCTTGTTTTTATCACTGTGCTGATTTCTACTCGTGTTTCTGACCTCTAGATGTTGGCATTCCCAACACTTTAGTCACCTGTCTGCTCTCGACACACTCCCTTGAGATTCCATCTCAGTCCATTGTTTTAAAAGTTGGCAAACTTCCAAAATTGGCTCATATCTCTTTCTGAATCTTCAACCTCATTTATTTTGCTGTTGGCCTCAACGGAGCCTCCTGAATGTTATTAAGTCTATCAAAATCAACATTTCCAAAATCAAATTCTACTTCTTTTATGCTAAACCTGATTATTCTGGTTATCTGTTTCTCAGTAATTAGTAACTCAAGAAAAATAAAAAGAACACACTTTGTAGCGCCATCTGCCACTCTTCTTCCTGATACTCTATCAGTCATAGCCTACTACCGACTCGTCATGAGTCGACCTTTAAGGAAATGCTTCTCAACCTGTGGGTCGCATATCAGATATTTACATTACAATTCATAACAGTAGCAAAGTTACAGTTATGAAGTAGCAACGAAATAATTTTATGGCTGGGACATATCACATGAGGAACTGTAATTAAAGGGTCACAGCATTAGGAAGTTTGAGAACTACTCCTTTAAAGTAAGCATTGAATTTGTTTTTTGCCACATTTTACATGTCAGATGTTTATTTACAGTATTTGTATGCTTGTTTGCGTACATATTTCTACACACATATGTGATGTGTAGTGTATATTATATATTGCTTATTGATTTATTGGCTTTTCCTAGAGGGGTGTTAACTTCATGAAACAAGGGAAACACTTTTTTCTTCACAGCAAATGTTTTGGTCACAGAGTGCCTTTAGAAATTAGCCTTTCAGGAATCTGTACTCTTGGCTTTTGGCTTTATATTACATAAATGGTCAGGCTTTCTTTGACAGGTTTGAGCTCTCACTCCCTTGCCTCTTGCACATACCTCTATAGATATGAATGCTACCATCAGAAGGATTGACCAACTGACCAACATCCTGGCCCCCATGGCTGTTGGCCAGATTATGACATTCGGCTCCCCGGTCATTGGCTGTGGTTTCATTTCGGGGTGGAATTTGGTGTCCATGTGTGTGGAGTACTTCTTGCTCTGGAAGGTTTACCAGAAAACCCCTGCACTGGCTGTGAAAGCCACTCTCAAAGTCGAGGAGGCAGAACTGAAGCAGCTGAACTCACCCAAAGGTAACTGACCACAACCACCTATTGGTGAAATTATTAAGGCCACTCCACATAGTTAAAAAAAGAGGTTTATTTGTAACTTACAAATAAAGGGATTGTTTACAGGTTCTAAAATAAGTGTGTCGCAGTCCGACGGTGTTCTCTAGAGAACTCTGTTCCGTCTACCTCCAACATCAAGGGTCCAAGAACCAAGAGAGCCAGGGCATCTGGATCTCGGATCTTCAGGGTCCTCCCTTGGCCCCGCCTTGTAGGCGTGACAGTTACCAAAGCCTCAATGGGGGTTAAAACTTCCAAATCAAAGCTAAAATGACTACCCACTACAACCACCAGCTTCCTCTTAAGTTCAGACCTTGGACTTTGCTGAAGACCAGATGCTAGTTTAGATTTCAGGCTGTGTTTCCGGGGAAGGCCTGGATGAGTTGGATATGTCATCTTTTGAGATTCTGGAAAGAACTGTGGGTTGGATATAAAAAGACTTGGAGTTAGGTTCCCTGGCCCCTTTTCTTGTTGTGGCAGTGGACACAGAGGAACAACTGAATGAGGTTGGCTGGGAAACTGAGTCATAGAAATGGGAAGACAGGGGAACATGGGCATTTCTTAGCATCCCTGAGGGGAGTAAAATAGCCATTTGGAGAACAGTGGGAGGGGTGAAGAGAGAGGAAGATTTTCCCAGGAGAGGCAGAGGCTACTTTTCTGGTAAATGAAATCTTACTGAGGTCTTAAGAGAAGGTACTACATTTCCCCACCTAATTTTTATACTTTATCTAGTGAGTTTTCCTGCTGTTTACTTCAGTGAGAGTGTAATCTCTAAAAGGAAGAGAGGCTTTAAAAAGAGACCAAGGGTATTTTCAAAGCAAAACCTGGTACTTGGGAATTATTCCACGGCTGTAATTCTTAAATTAGCAGTAAAAGGAAGACATATTTATAATGTAGTAGTCAAGGAGACCCACCCAGGAGGGGACTGAGAAAACCAAAAACAGTCGGCTTTTACTCTCTGTGTTCTTCCCCTAAAATAACGATGTGTCTTCTTAACAGATACTGAGCCAAAATCTCTGGAGGGAACTCACCTAATGGGTGAGAAAGACTCCAACATCCGAGAACTTGAACATGAGCAAGAGCCCACGTGTGCCTCCCAGATCGCTGAGCCCTTCCGCACCTTTCGAGATGGATGGGTCTCCTACTATAACCAGCCGGTGTTTCTGGCTGGCATGGGCCTGGCTTTCCTCTACATGACAGTCCTGGGCTTTGATTGCATTACCACAGGGTACGCCTACACTCAGGGGCTGAGTGGCTCCATCCTCAGTGTTTTGATGGGAGCGTCAGCAATAACTGGAATAATGGGAACTGTGGCTTTCACCTGGCTACGCCGAAAATGCGGTCTTGTTCGGACCGGTCTGTTCTCAGGACTGGCACAACTTTCCTGTCTGATCTTGTGTGTGATCTCCGTGTTCATGCCTGGAAGCCCCTTGGACCTCTCTGTTTCTCCCTTCGAAGATATCCGTTCTAGGTTTATGCAGGTGGAACCAGTGCCTCCAACTACCAAAATACCCGAGACTGTCTTTTCAACTGAAACGCCTATGTCCAACGTGTCTAATATTGTTAATACTGTCCAGGAGATGAGTACTAAATCCGAGCCCATAATCTCCGTCAGCCTGCTCTTCGCAGGCGTCATTGCTGCTAGAATCGGTAAGAACTCTCTTTCCGTATAGTAAAAAATTAAATCATTTTGGAATGCTAGTGCAGAGAATTCAATGATAAATTATCTGAAATACTTCATGGATGTTAATTTAAGCAAAACCCACAGTTTATATATAGGATCTACTCATTAAACATGAAAGTTTACTTAATAAACTGTATGTATATATGTAGATGTGTGTGTGTACAT
Organism: Peromyscus melanophrys; assembly: GCA_902168415.1. Classification (NCBI taxonomy): domain Eukaryota; kingdom Metazoa; phylum Chordata; class Mammalia; order Rodentia; family Cricetidae; genus Peromyscus; species Peromyscus melanophrys. The sequence goes on along the minus strand of CABHPR010140908.1, from coordinate 33,221 downwards.
AAAGTGTTTAGGTTTTTTTTTTCTAAATTGTGTGTGTGTTTTGGGAGTGAACCCGGGACCTTGTATATGTTAAGTGAGCACTCCAATTCTGAAGTACATCCTTAAATGAATGTTTTTAAGGATTAAATATTTACTCTCTCCCTGTCTGTCTCTCCTGTGGTGTGTGTGTGTGTGTGTGTGTGTGTGTGTGTGTGTGTGTGTGTGTTTGTGTGTTAGTTACTGGGGATCAAGCTCAGGGCCTTCTGTGTGCTGGGGAAGTGCCTTAAATTATTCCTCTTTTGAAGACATTGTGGTTGTAAGAAGCACCCTTCAAAAGTTCTCTCTAGCTGATATGCACTTACACATACTTGGCCGTACAAATGAGTTTTATACTTCTGGCCGGAAACATAATGTAAAAGCATCTTACAGAGCAGAATCTAAGTAATCATTAATGGAGCACTGGTAAATGGCCTCTGAATCCATTCATTCTTGAAACGAAACCATATTTATCTTGTGACACAGAGCAATTCATTTATTTATCAGAGACATTAATACTCAGGCAAGACAGCTTTATTGGGAGCCCTGTGCTACTCAAGTAGCAATATAACAATGATTTAAAGTTTCTGTGCTCTTTACTCATGGCGGCACATTAGATCACTTTCAACGTTAAAAGTGCTAGAATTCGTAGGCTCTGCACCCCTGATGCCATTTTACTTCTGTAGTCTGAATAATCACAGAAAAACAGGAAGCTTGTAGCTTAGCTTTATTGTGGCTGATGGCTGTAAAAACAATTTCTTGAAGGCATTAATAACCCAATGTATACTAATAAATTACATAAGGTAAAGTGATTAATATTTTCTATATATGGGTGATTCAAAGGTTGTAGAGCTCCAATGTGTTTTGCATAGATTAACACACCTGAATAACGTAAGCTATGTAACTCTATAAGTTACATGACACACTAAATTTAACTTTTTAAAATATCCTTTACCACGTAGGTCTTTGGTCCTTTGATCTAACTGTGACACAATTGCTGCAAGAGAACGTAATTGAATCTGAAAGAGGCATTATCAATGGCGTGCAGAACTCCATGAACTACCTTCTCGACCTTCTGCATTTCATCATGGTCATCTTGGCCCCAAATCCTGAAGCTTTTGGCTTGCTCGTATTGATTTCAGTCTCCTTTGTGGCAATGGGCCATCTTATGTATTTCCGATTTGCCCAGAAGACTCTGGGCAACCAGCTTTTTGTCTGTGGTCCCGATGAAAAAGAAGTTACAGATGAAAACCAACCTAACACATCTGTTGTGTAAATTAGTGTCGCTGCGGCCCCTGTTACTAGATTGTGGAGAGCATGTGTGCTTATTCTGTACTGCAGAATTCCAATAAACGCCTGCTTTTTTTTTTTGATTTTACCACAGCTGTGCCTTGAGGGCTAAAAGTACTAACTAACCTAAGTCAGCAAAGGTGAACTGGTTGTTTCCCCTTACATTTAGACATGGAAAAAAAAGGAAGAGAGAAAGAAAAGGTCGGTGTACATATGGAGAGTGTATAATGGTAAAACAGAGTTCCCTTATTCTTAAGGGTATGTGAAATTTTACAGAGAGTGGCTATCAGGTGAGCTAAATTATTCCTCAGCAGATATTTGCTGCATCTACTAGAATTCAGATCAATCAATTCTCCCCAAGACTCACTCTTGTAAAAGTCTGGCCCACTTCCCTTTTCTAGATCTGTAATATCATTCTCAGTTATGTTACAGAATCAGGTTTTTCTCCGTGTCTGAAGATTATAGTCTAATAACCAGTATTATCCTTCTTAAGCCCCTTCAACTTGAGGAATTTATTGTATGTGGAGAATGAAATAGGTAACCAGAATTGTCCGAAAAGGTTTATAGTTTAACCTTTGCATTTGGACTATCAGACAGGGCACCATATTACAGTAACGTGTGTGTAGCTCTTTATAAAATGACTCTCTAAAGCTGCGGGCATGCATAAGCAAAGCTGTAGATTTCTAGTGCCATGTGGAAGGGCCTACAGGATGTTACTAGTGTGGCTGTAGAAGCCGAAAGTGAAGCACTACACCTAAGGGGGAGGCCCTCATGTCCCCAGAGTCACAGTCATCAGCGGTCACCAACTGTCTTGGTATATGAGACAGCTGCCCCAAGCCTGGCAAGTTACATGTGGAAAAGCAGCCTACCCTTGGAAATGACTGGGAATCATTTGATGGGTTCATATAGAACTTTGCACTCTTACTGACTTGGGCCTAGGTGTTCAGTATCTCTGCATTATTCTAGAGCAAAAAATAGTCACAAAACTTTCCCTCTCAATATCTCTGAAAAGAATAAAAGGAAAAACTGTTTTGTATATATTTTTAAAACTGTTTTGCAAGTTATTTTGTAACATGCCAGTAGTGACATGGGACACTGCCTTAACTTTTGATGCACTTTCATGGAGACTGCAATACATTGCTATGAGCACTTTCTTTGTCCCCGAGTTTAATCTTTTCCTTCATCTTTCTACAGTATGACATAATGATTTACTATGTTGTAAAATCTTCATAAATATTTCTATATAAAATGTTTTAAAAATCTTAATTTCTCTTTACTGAGTTGTATTCTCCAATTTTTTTTTTTTTTTTTTTACTTATTTCAAAAACTAGCAAATAAGGTATTTGGTATCATTACGGCCTTTTGAACAAAGTGTGTTGTAGTCAGTTTCTCCTCTCCTCCCCTTCCCTGACCCCTGACCTCCTCCTTTCCACCTCTAGTAACTTTTCCGTTGTCTATGTCCTTTTGATCACCTCCTGTCCTTCCTCGACACCTGGCCATGCTTGGTCTTCCTAGTTTTTAAACTTTACTCATATCTAGACTCAGGTGTACATGTACATATTGCAGCTAGGACCAGTATGTGACACTGAACTTATTTTTTGTCTTTCTGAGTTTGGGTTACTTAAAACTAAAAATTTCAGATCCACCTATTTTCCTGAAATTTTCATTTATTTTTATAGCTGAATAAGATTCTGTTGTGTATCCATGCCACATTTTCACTACCCACTCATCATTCATGGACACGTAGGCTATTTCCACTGCCTTGCTGTTGTGAAGAGAGCAGTAATTAATGTGGATGTGCAGTTACCTATGGTAAGATACAGAGTCCTGTAGCTATAGTTTTTCTGGTCCTGCCTGGCCCACGGTCAGGACAAATCTCTCTCACCCGCCAGTCCCGCAGCTGCTCAGACCCAACCAAGTAAACACACAGAGACTTATATTGCTTACAAACTGTATGGCTGCAGCATTCTAAGACTGAAACTGTGCCGTGGCTACTGGCTCCGCCCACCTCAGCTTCCCAACATGGCGGTGGTACAGTTTACCACCAGCTCTGGGAGCCATCAATTCTCAGCAATAGTGGGTCTATGCTTCTATCAAAGCATCGTGTAGCCCACAGAGTCCTTGGGTGTATGCCCTGGAGCAGTACAGTTGACTCCCATGGCAGTTCTAGTCTGAATTTTTAAGAAGTCTCCATAATGATTTATATAACGGCTATATTAGTTTGCCCTCCTACCAGCAGTGAACAAGGAAGGGTCCCTTTTCCCACATCCTTGCCAGCATTTACTATCAGATTCCTTGTGATGGCCATTCTGATGGGTGAGGTGGTATCTCAAAGTAGATATAATCTTCACTTCCCTGATTACTGGGGATGTTGAACACATTTTTAAATTCTTGTTAGCCATTCATGTTTCTTCTTTTGGGGGCGTTATTCATTAGCCCATTCCTCGATCAGAAGTTTAGAGGCTTTGTGTTTAATTTTTACAGTTCTTTGTAAACTCCGTGTATCAGCTCCCTGTCTGAAGTTTGGCTGGTTGTTACACGAGTCCTGTCTGCCCCCTGATAACTTCCTTCACACTGTAGAAACTTTCCACTTCATGTAGCCTCGTGTACTGATTCCTGGGGCTAATTATTTAAGTCGTTTTTTATCACAGGACATCTGTGCTGGATAATCTATACAGGGCTACAGTTTTGTAGCCCATGTTATTAGTTTATGGTATCCTGGACGAAACTGCAGTAAACATGGAGCCCAGTGTACATTCTTTGACTTTGAATCAGTCCTACCAAGTTCTCAAGTTCTAGTTTCCTTCTGTAACTTGGAGGAATTACTTAAAAACAGCTCTGCCTACCTCAGTACTTCCCTGATTGAACAAGTGAGGCCATATGGAGCAGTTGAGGACGGTGACATTACAAGAGATTGGACAGAAGTAAAACAGGAGATGTCTGATACTCTGACAACATATTCATCAATCCTTTATTGAAGATGTGATCTAGGTCCCAAGCTGTGATCAGGCAGGGTGAATGTAAGTTCAGCAGACATAGTGGGAAAAGATCCCCTTTTCCCTGGAGTGGAGAGCGTCTGACATCACCCTGTAGCTACAGATACCAGCTGTGCTAGGCTTGGGCAGTGGTGCCCAGGCCCTGGGCTCCTCCCACGGAGATCAAGCTGGGGTTAGATAATCTGCTCTGAGTGTTCATAGCCGGCACTGAAGGTCTGTGACCTTGTACAAGGAATAGAACGATTCAAGCAGGAAAAGATCCCGGCACTTGATCTGGGCACTTTGCCAAATGCTGGACCCACAAGGAGAGGCCCCGTGGAAGAGGAAGGAGCTTGGAGTCCGGGAGTTAATAGAAATTTTACAGCCGCTGTGCTTATCTTTGCAGGCTACTGCAGTGAGCAGGAAGAGGAGGAGAACAGAGAATCTGGGCTGCAGCCTTAGAGAGCTTTTGCTGTTTACTGCCTGAGGGTTTAGATTATGTCAGGGATAGAAGACGGGGAGGAGAAAGGGACCCTGCCTCCAGGTGTGTTTCTTTAACTATAACTTTTTTTTTCTTTTTTTCTTTTTTTCAAGATAGAGTCTCTCTGTGTAGTTTTGGTGCCTGTCCTGGATCTCGCTCTGTAGACTAGGCTGGCCTTGAACTCACAGATATCCACTGTGCTGGGATTAAAGGCATGCACCACCACCGCCCGGCTTAGGTGTGTTTCTTAAAAGAGAAATAACTCCAAATCCTTCGGTGTCAGTGGGACAGTATAGCACAGTGAATTAGAAGTAGGAAAATATTCTTTCATTTTCTATGTAATTACATTTTAAGAGGAATTGTTCATTTTGTACCTACTTGAAAACACATTCATTATGCTTTTTTTTTTTTCATGTTCTTGTTCATTCTTTGTGAGCTTTTTAAGCTGCTTCTTCCAGCACAAGCTCCTTTGGTTGTATATTAAACATGATGATGAAGAAGCCTTCACTTTTTTGTCTTTTATTAATTTACATTGCTTGCATAAAACGATGGGGTTTGTGGTGATGATTTCAGGAGTATATACAGCGGGGTCCTACCCACCACTCCACCCCCTTTCCCGCCTCCCCTTCCCTCCCTCTGACCCCCTTCCTCTTCTCTCATCATTTCTCATCTACTTACATGTCTTTTCCTTTTTTGTCCCTCTAGATTCCAAAAATGAGGGGCACATGGAGTTGTCTTTCTAATCCACCTTATTTCAGTTAATTTTCAAAGAAATATTCCAACCTCCATTCTCCCAACTTCCCCTACCAGCTCCAAGCAACAAACTTAACAAGCTTGATATTCAATATCCTTTACCCTTTGTGTAAGTAAAAAGTTACTTTCCAGTACATTATAAGGAAAAAACAGTGCACAGGAAATTCTGAAGTTACCCACACACAAGGCCTGTTAGTAGGGAATGAGGTGTGGTCAGGGCTCTCAGGCAAGTGTATGTGACCCACTTGCCATATGACTTGGACCTGAGTTGGCAGAATTGGGAATTCTTAAACATTCACAATTAATCTGAAAATACCCCCTCCCCCTCCCCACACCTAAACAAACAACAAAATGCATGGGCCACCGTGGGCTACCTTTTTTTAAAATTAGCATTCTCTAATGATATGGTTTGTGAACAAGAGGATGTAGTTTCATAAAGCTAGTGATTGTGAGAAGAGATTTACAAAAGAATTACAAAGTCTGGAGAACCAAGAAAAACCAGGCAAACGTGTGATGAAAATTTCAAACTATTGAACATATTTCTTGTAAAGCACTACAAATATCAAATTAATTGATGTATTTATTACCTATCATACACATGGCAAACATTTTGGCATCTCCTTCCTTTATTTCACGTGCTGCTAGCACTGTTGGGGTAAACAATGGTATTTAAAATGACTTTTAAAGTTTGCCTGAATTGTAAAGACCGTACATTCCTCTCTGAAAAAGAAGAAAAATGTAGAATTTAAGTGAAAACATTCAATTCCCACCCGATTCTCTGAGTCCTTGGAAGCAAGCAACCGCTGTAAATTCTTATAGTTTCTTTCCTGTGACGCTAAAGAGATACTTTCTGTTATATCACCATAGTTTGTTTGTCTAGATTTTATCTCTACTGATTGATGTGTGGATATTGTCAAAGTTCTAAGGAAGACAGAAAGTCAGGTTCACATTGACTGTGGGCATATTCACCAAGCATTTTAAAGATCTATAACATGGGGAAGTAAGTATACAAATTACCCAATACGTTTCACCAAGATTAAGAAATAAATGGGGAGGGCACTCTAGAGGTGATTCAGCAGTTAGGAACACTTGCTGTTCTTACAGAGGACCCTGGCTCACTCCCCAGCACTCACATCATTGATACTACTGCCAGTAGTTCCAGTCCCACAGATCCAGCTCAGGCCTGGCCTCTAAGAGCACCTGCACACATGTGATGCACACACAGACACATACATACACATGAATAAAGATAAATAAAAAATTAAAAGGAAATAAATTTGGTCTAAGATTGCAGCTAAGACCAAAAAATAAACTAAAAATCCTCAACAAAAAAACAAAACAAACAAACAAAAACCTTGAGTTTTACCTTTTTCCTCAAATTATTCTTCCTTCAAACTCTCAATCACCCCAGCTAAACATTACAGCTTCTTCCATGATGGCTTCTTTCTTCCTTTGATCCACCCTTCAGAGTAATCTTTGCTACCAAAATATTTTTGTTGTACAAGATGGTAGCTCAAGAATAGAGTGGAAATGTTAGAATCTTATGGCAATGTGCACATTTACCTAAGCGGTCTGAACTGGTCATATTCCTCGCCCTTTAAAAACTAAATGACGTTTTCCTTATATGGAGACTTGTTCACATTTTCCAGGTCTACAAGGGAACATGTACTTTATCTAAGGAATGGACAAATGGAATATCAAAGCACAGGTGAGTTCTCTTGTTCTTGACCTTGTGCAAGTTAGGATAGATTTTCTATTTGAATGTTTTCCTTATTGTGTTTTACTAGAAGAAAAGTGCATTGCCTGGTTCTTAAAATAACTATGTTCAAAATTATCTGAGGTGGTCACTGTCCTTACTTCATGTATACATGAACATACATGAAGTTTTGTAGAACTAATTTTCAAAGCCCTATAATAAATGACCTAGGGCATATTATGGTTTAGGTCATACTTACAGGGATATTAGACTTTTTCATATTATATTCTAGAAAGAATAGTTGTGCCATGATAGATTTAAGTTTTTATTTAGTATTGTAATATTGATATATTCAATGTTCTCATTTAATTCTAAGGTACTTAGGTAAAAGGCATTTACGATATTAGTGCAGAAAGAGTTAATATTTGACCATCAATTATTTTTCTATTTATTCATTTAATCCCCACCATAACTCAGTGAAAAGTGTATCATCTGCGTTGTACAAGTGGGAAAGACTGGCTTGCATACTTAATACTATACATGGCTGGCAGAAAGCAGAACAGAACCCCAAACCATTTCTCTCTACTTTTCCTCTGTGCCACTCAAAGCCTCACATGAGCTTTGTCTTGTGGGAAATGCCAGAAAATTCCCTGTGTCCTTGAGGGGCCTACTTACGCCAAATGCATCTTACTCGTGAACTGGGCAGAATTCTGTCAATGAGCTGAATGTGAGGATTTCCAACTGTGCTTCCAGGGGGCTAGTTTTTCCTTTATCTGTGGCTGTCTGGCCTGGGTTTGTTCTTGTGTAGGTCTCCAAGTATGCTGAGGCTTTCCTAACGTCTATGGCAGTAGCAGGGATAGCTGTGTGCAAATGTAAGCCTTTCTAATTGCTAGCTTTGTACTCTTGGGCCTGAACTTCTGTCCCATTTGCGCAGGGGGATGCTGACGTCTGTCTCACGGGGGATCAACACTTTTAGTCAGGTGGCTCCTTTCAATGTTTCTTAAATTCATAAGGCAGAATTGAGGATATTCTTTGTTCCAACACAACCCACTGTTCTCTGTCTGTTCTCATATACTGTTCCATATTTGAAAACAGATAAAGGAACATTGGTTTATAAACCTAGCACAGGCATAAGTCACAGTCTACAGCTCAGTCGGGGAAAAGGCAAAAGTGTTGTATTATCCAAAACAGCTGATCCTATCTACCCAGGCAGAGCATGTGTGTAATGTCACTGACAAGATGACATTTGCAAATAGATGATAAAGAAATGAAGACTTGTTCCGGAGTGCTCACAACCCCAGTGAGGCTGAGGTTCTCTAGAAAAGGACCTGGGGGAGCTCACACCCCATTGAGGCTGAGGTCTTCTAGAGAATGTTCTAGGGTAGCTCACACTCCAGTAAGGCTGAGGTCCTCTAGAGAATGTCCTAGGGGAACTCACACTCCAGTAAGGCTGAGGTCCTCTAGATAAGGGATGTCCTAGGGGAGCTCATACTCTTGTGAGGCTCTGGTCCTCTCGAGAAGGGCCTGGGGTCCAGGGGCTCACACTTCAGTGAGGCTGAGACCCTCTAGAGAGTGTCCTCTAGTGAGGCCGAGTCCTCTAGAGAAGGACCTGTTTTGAGAGTCAGAGTGAAGGTCTGACTACTTTTGTGCCCCAAAGCACATCCACTGACATGAGTTGCCCACTTACACACAATCCCCTCACTCAAAGGATGTCAGTTAAGAAAATACAACTTCCTCAGCAGCAGAAGGAATTTACATGAGCTGCTTTAATTAATCAACCTAGTCTCTATCTTGTAAATATAACAGATAATCAAAGATGGTTAGAGCAGCAGTAGATGCATAAAGAAAGTAACAGATCAAAGAAGACAGATAATTCATGGAAGAAAATACATTTATTTTTTTCTTTTTTGTTTAGAGTTGTAGTTACTGTATTCCGAGATCAGAGAAGGAATGTTATCTATAAATTAAGCAAAAGCCTTTATGCAATTCCACCCCCCCCCAGAATTTTAATAAGATGAATAAACTGAAGAGTTTATGAAATGAGGACAGACTAGGCCAGAATATTGATAAATTAAATTATTGCATAGTTCTTAACACCTGAGAGCTGCAGATTACAGATGCAGTAGGTGTCCCTTAGTTTTGCTTTGAAGTCCTTTAGTCTTGCTGTGTAGCCCACACTAGGGCAGCAGTCACGGCCTGGTCCAGGCTGTCCTCCCACTCACAAGCCTCCTGCTGTTCTGTCCAGACAGCTAGCATCACAGGTGTGCACTATCATGTACAGTTCTTACATCCTTGACTTACTGAGAGAAAATTGAGGTGCTGTATGAATTTATGAAACAATAAAGGACATTTAGGCTTTTTATTTGAAACTATGAAAGGTAACGAACTGCAAACGTACAGTGAGAACACCTGGGAGAAGAGGTGGGAAATGGATAGAAGTGAGTTACTTATCTGGGGTAGTGAGCCATTGAAAGAAAGTTTGCCTTATGTCGATAAGTCAACAGTAGAAGTACAGATGTTAGTAGTGTTGAGAATTAGATATAATTAGTTACCAACCACCCTAGCAAATCCTGATACTTACCTCTTTGTTCCCCATGTATACATTAACAAGCTCATTCTTAAATACAATTGTTGATGAGATCAATGACTCGGTGACTAAGACAATTTCCTTTGTCTGTTTAGAACCATACAACTTTAGGAATATTTAAACATCTAATCAGGTTCCTTCAAAGGCTATTGTGTGATGTGTTAAATACATGTAAATGATTACTTTTGCTTTCTTTTGTGAAAGTGAAAAATGTATTTGCTTAGGGTGGTGCGTGTATGAAGTTGCACCCCTAGCTGGGGATCTATTGGCACTTTATAGATGCTGGGAGAATCATCTTTAAGGTCAACCCAGTGAGAGGGCAGGCTCACATCCTGGGCAACATAAATTGGACTTGATAGGGTTTCTTTTTATTAATTTTTTTCTTTATTTTACATACCAACCAGTTTCCCCACCCTCCTCTCCCTCCATTCCCTCCTCCCACCTCTTTTCTATTCCCTCCCCACTCCTCTGAAAGGGTAAGGCCTCCCATGGGAGTCAACAAAGCATGGCATACCAAGTTGAGACCAAACTAAGCTCCTCCTCCCTGCATCAAGGCTGAGTGAGGCATCCCACCATAGGGAATAGTTCCAAAAAGCCAGCTCATATGCCAAGGACAGATCCTGGTCTCACTGCTAGGGGCCCCACAAACAGACCAAGCTACATGACTGTCACCCTCATGCAGATGGCTTAGGTTGATTCCATGCAGGCTCCTTAGCTGTTGGTCTAGAGACCATGAGCCCCCACAAGCTTGGTTCAGTTGTCTCTGTGGTTTCCCCATCATGATCTTGACACCCCTCTTGTTCATATAATCCATCCTCCCTCTCTTCAACTGGACTCCCAGAGCTTGGCCCATTTCTTGGCTGTGGACCTCTACTTTTGCTTCCATCAGTTACTGGATAAAGGCCCTACGATGACAATTAGGGTAGTCATCAATCTGAACACAAGAGAAGGCTAGTTCAGGGACCCTTTCCACTATTGCTAGAAGTCTTAGCTGGGGTCATTCTTGTGGATTCCTGGGAATTTCCCTGGCACCAGGTTTCTCCCTAACCCTGTAATGGCCCCCTCTATCAAGATATCTCTTTCATAGTTTTCCCTCTCTATCCCGCCCCAACGACCATCCAGATCCCTCATGTTCCCATCCTCCATCCCCTCCCCTCTACTCCCCTCCCCCTGCCCCCAGTTTACCCAGGATATCTCATCTATTTCCCCTTCCAAGGTCAATTCATGTGTCCCTCTCCGGGTCCTCATTGTTAGCTAGCTTCTCTGGGGCTGTGGATTGTAGCCTTGTTATCCTTTACTTTACACCTAATATCTACTTATGAGTGAGTACATACCATGTTTGTCTTTCTGGGTCTGAGTTAGTCACTTAGGATGATTATTTCTAGTTCCATCCATTAGCCTGCAAATTTCATGATGTCATTGTTTTTTGCCACTGAGTAATACTCCATTGTGTATATGTACCACATTTTTTTTATCCATTCTTCCATTGAGGGGCATCTAGGTTGTTTCCAGTTTCTGGTTATTATGAGTAAAGCTGCTATGAACATAGTTGAGCAAGTGTCCTTGTGGTATGATTGAGCATTCCTTGGGTATATGCCCAAGAGTGGTATTGCTGGGTCTTGAGGTAGATTGATTCCCAATTTTCTGAGAAACTGCCATATTGATTTCCAAAGTGGCTGTACAAGTTTGCACTCCCATCAGCAGCGGAGGAGTATTCCTCTTACTCCACAACCTCTCCACCATAAGCTGTCATCAGTGTTTTTGGTCTTAGCCATTCTGACAGGTGTAAGATGGTATCTCAGAGTTGTTTTGATTTGCATTTCTCTGATGACTAAGGATGTTGAGCAATTCTTTAAATGTCTTTCAGCCATTTGAGATTCTTCTGTTGAGAATTCTCTGTTAAGATCTGTATCCCATTTTTAATTGGATTATTTGGTATTTTGCTGTCTAGTTTCTTGAGTTCTTTATATATTTTGAAGATCAGCCCTCTTGTCAGCTGTAGGTGAAAATCTTTTCCCATTCTGTGGGCTGCCGTTTTGTCTTATTGACCATGTCCTTTGTCTTACAGCAGTTTTTCAGTTTCAGGAGGTCCCATTTATTAATTGTTTCTCTCAGTGTCTGGGCTGCTGGTGTTATGTTCAGGAAGTGGTCTCCTGTGCCAATGCATTCAAGTGTACTTCCTACTTTCTCTTCTATCAGGTTCAGCATAACTGGATTTATGTTGAGGTCTTTGATCCACTTGGACTTGAGTTTTGTGCATGGTGATAAATATGGATTTATTTGCATTCTTCTATGTCAACATCCAGTTATGCCAGCACCATTTGTTGAAGATGCTTTCATTTTTTTCTGTTGTATAATTTTGGCTTCTTTCTCAAAAATCAAGTTTTCCTAGGTGTGTGGATTTATGTCAGAGTCTTCGATTAAATTCCATTGATACATGTGTCTGTTTTTATGCCAATACCAAGATGTTTTATTACTATAGCTCTATAGTAGAGCTTGAAGTCAGGGATGATGATGTCTCTGGAAGTTCCTATATTGTATAGGATTGTTTTGGCTATCCTGGGTTTATTATTTTCCCATGTGAAGTTGAGTATTGTTCTTTTGAGGACTGTGAAGTATTGTGTGGGGATTTTGATGAGGATTGCATTGCATCTGTAGATTGTTTTTGGTAAGATTGCCATTTTTACTATGTTAATACTTCCTAATTCAAGAGCATGGGAGATCTTTCCATTTTCTGATATCTTCTTCAGTTTCTTTCTTCAAAGAATTAAAGTTCTTTTCATACAGGTCTTTCACATGTTTGGTTAGAATTACCTCAAGATATTTTATGTTATTTGTGGTTACTTTAAATGGTATTGTTTCCCTGCTTTCTTTCTCAGCCCATTTATCATTTGTATATAAGAGGGCTATTGTTTTTTTTTTTTTTAACTTAATCTTTTATCCTGCTACATTACTGAAGGTGTTTATCAGCTGTAGGATTCCCTGATAGAATTTTCTGGGTCAGGTCACTAGCAAAAGTTTGACTTTTTCCTTTCCAATTTGTATCCCCTTGATCACCTTTTGTTACCTTTTTGCTCTAGGTAGAACTTTGAGTACTATATTGAACAGATATGGAAAGAGTGGACAGCCTTGTCATGTTCCTTATTTTAATGGAATCACTTTGAATTTTTCGTCATTTAATTTGTGTTGGCTGTTGGCTTGCTGTATATTGTTTTCATTATGTTTAGGTATGTTCCTTATATCCCTGACCTCTCCAAGACCTTTATCATGAAGGGGTGTTGGATTTTGTCAAAGGCTTTTTCAGCATCTAATGAGATGATCATGTGGTGTTTTTCTTTCAGTTTGTTTATATGATGGATTACATTGACAGATTTTTGTATGTTGAAACATCCTTACATCTCTGGGATGAAGCCTATTTGATCATGGTGGGTGATTTTTTTTTTTTTGATGTTTTCTTGGATTTGGTTTGCCAGTATTTTATTGACTATTTTTGCATCAATGTTTATGAGGGAGATTGGTCTGTAATTCTCTTTCTTAGTTGCATCTTTGTGTGGTGTGGGTATCAGGGTAACTGTAATCTCATAAAAAGAGTTTGGTAATGTTCCTTCTGTTTCTAATGTGTGGAACAATTTGAGGAGTATTGGTATTAGCTCTTCTTTGAAATTCTGGTAGAATTTTGCGCTGAAACCATCTGGCCTTGGGCTCTTTTTGGTTGGGAGACTTTTAATGACTACTTCTATTTCCTTAGGAGTTATAGGTCTATTTAAATTGTTTATCTGGTTTTGATTTAATTTTGGTATGTGCTACCTATCCAGAAAATTGACCATTTCTTTTAGATTTTCCAATTTTGTGGAGTACAGATTTTCGAAGTATGACCTGATGATTCTCTGGATTTCCTCAGTGTCTGCTGTTATGTCTCCCTTTTCATTTCTGATTTTGTTAATTTGAATATTCTCTTTCTGCCTTTTGGTTAGTTTGGATAAGGATTTGTCTATCTTGTTGATTTTCTCAAAGAACCAATTCTATGTTTCATTGATTCTTTGTATTGTTCTCTTTGTTTCTATTTTATTGATTTCAGTCCTCAATTTGATTATTTCCTGGTGTCTTTTCCTCCTGGGTGAGTTTGCTTCTTTTTGTTCTAGAGCTTTCAGGTGTGCTGTTAAGTTGCTAGTGTGAGATTTCTCCAACTTCTTTATATAGGCACTTAGTGCTATGAACTTTTCTCTTAGCACTGCTTTCATAGTGTCCCATAAGTTTGGATATATTGTGCATTCATTTTCATTGAATTTTAGCAAGTCTTTAATTTCTTTCTTTATTTCTTCCTTGTCCCAGTGGTGATTCAGTTGAGCATTGTTCAGTTTCCATGAGTTTGTAGGCTTTCTGCAATTTGTGTTGTTGTTGAATTCTAACTTTAACCCATGGTGATCTGATAAGATACAGGAGGTTATTCCAATTTTTTTGGTATCTGTTGAGCTTTGCTTTGTTACTGAGTATGTGGTCAATTTTGGAGAAGGTTCCATGAGGTGCTGATAAGAAGGTATATTCTTTTGTGTTTGGGTGAAATGTTCTATAGACGTCTGTTAGGTCCATTTGAGTCATAACCATCTGTTAGTTCCCTTATTTCTCTGTTAAGTTTCTGTCTAGCAGCCCTGTCCAGTGGTGAGAGAGGGGTGTTGAAGTCTCCCACTATTAGTGTGTGTGTGGTTTGATGTGTGATTTAAGCTTTAATAATGTTTCTTTAACAGATGTGGGTGCCCTTGTATTTGGGGTACACATGTTGAGAATTGAGACTTAATCTTGATGGATTTTTTTCTATGATGAATATGAAATGTCCTTCTCTATCTCTTTTGATTAATTTTAGTTTGAAGTCTATTTTGTTGGATATTAGGATAGCTACACCAGCTTGTTTCTCAGGTCCATTTGATTGGAAAATCTTTTCTGAAACCTTTACTCTGAGGTAATGTCTGTCTTTGGCGTTGAGGTGTGTTTCTTGCATGCAGCAGAAAGATGGATCCTGTTTTTGTATCTATTCTGTTAGCCTGTGTCTTTTTATAGGTGAATTAAGTCCATTGGTATTAAGAGATATTGATGAACAGTGATTGTTAATTTCTGTTATTTTTTGGTTTTGTTGTTGTTGTTGGTAGTATGTGTGTGTGTTTCCCTTCTTTGGGATTTGCTGATGTGAGGTTACCTATTGCCTGTGTTTTCATGGGTGCAGCTAACTTCCTTGGGTTGGAGTTTTCCTTCTAGTACTTTCTGGAGGGCTAGATTTGTGGATAGATATTGTTTAAGTCTGGCTTTGTCATGGAATACCTTGTTTCCTCTGTCTATGATGATTGAAAGTTTTGCTGGTATAGTAGTCTGGGCTGGCATCCATGGTCTCTTAGTGTCTGCAAAACATCTGTCCAGAACCTTCTGCTCTTTCGAATTTCCATTGAGAAGCTGGGTATTATTCTGATGGATCTACCTTTATATTTTACTTGGCCCTTTTCCTTTGCATCTCTTAATATTCTTTCTTTATTCTGTATATTGAGTGATTTGATTATTATGTGGCAAGGGGATGTTTTTTGTTCTGTCCAGTCTGTTTGGTGTTCTGTAAGCTTCTTGTATCTTTATAGGCATGTCCTTCTTTAGGTTGGGAAAGTTTTCTTCTATGATTTTGTTGAATATATTTTCTGTGCCTTTGAGGTAGAATTCTTCTCCATCTTCTATCCCTATTATTCTTTAGGTTTGGTCTTTTCATGGTATCCCAGATTTCCCGGATGTTTTGTGTTAAGAATTTGTTGGATTTAACATTTTCTTTGACCAATGAATATTTTTTTCTTATTGTATCTTCAATGCCTGAGATTCTTTCTTCCATCTCTTGTATTCTGTGGGTTGTGCTTGCATTTGTAGTTCCTGTTCATTTACCCAGATTTTTCATTTCCAGAATTCCCTCAGTATGTGTTTTCTTTATTGCTTCTATTTCAATGTTCAAGTCTTGAACTGTTTCCTTTACCTGTTTAATTGTTTTTTCTTGGCTTTCTTTAAGGAAATTTTTCATTTCCTCTTTAAGGGCCTCTATCATTGACATAAAGTTATTTTTAATGTCATTTTCTTCTGCTTCATCTGTGTTGGGATGTTCAGGTCTTGCTGTTGTAGAACCACTAGATTCTGGTGGTGCCATATTGCTCTTTATGTTGTTGAATGTATTCTTACACTGATGTCTACAGGTGTTGATTCTTCTGATGTCTTTGTTGTATTGGTCTTTTGTTCCTTTATTGTCTGTTTCCTTTATTATCTTTTGCCCTGAATGTTCAAGGGTTCTAGAGATTGCCTGGTTGTCAGGTCAAGTAGGGTTGTCTCAGCTGAGGTTTATAGGGGTTTGGGTGCCTAGGTCCAGTATATTGTCCAGTTCTTCTGGCTGGTGTGGGCTTTACTTGTGCCTATGGAGTCTGTTCTTCCAACTGGTGTGGGTTTTGCCTGTGCCTGTTCTTCAAAGAAGTGTGGGTGGCACTTGTACCTATTGGGTCTGCCGGTGCTGCTGGAGAGAGCTGTTCATGGGGAGGCTGCTTGTCTTCTGATTGGTACAGGTGGTGCTTGTGCCCCTAGGGGTTACTGATGTTGTGGGGCATGCTTGGCCCAGGGAGGATGATGAGTTCGGTGGGTCTGGGCAGCAGAGTGAGTCTTGTAGGTTACAGTGTCCAGTGGGGGGTGGCGTTGGTGGAGTGGCCTGCCTACAGGACTCTTACCTGCTGGCCTGCTGCTGGGGCTGAGATGGACTTGATAAGCTTAATAAAAAGAGAAAGAGAGCACAAAGTCTTGTGGGTAGGGAGGTGAGTGGGAGTGCGTCTTTGAGGAATTAAGGATGGTGAATAGGATCAAAATGTATGGAAATTCTCAAAGAATGAAAGGATTATTTTTAAAAGAAGTAAAATCACACAAGTCTTTGCTCAAAGAGGAAGGAAAAGTTTATGGTCATAGAATTACATGCAAGTTGCTTGGGATGTAATATGAGTGGGTGTTAATTTGTTACTCTGTTGTTTGTTATACTGTTTCACCGGTGCAGACGCACTGACTAATTTGTAGCTTATTTTGTAGCTAGTGCTTATTTTTCTGCTCTTCTCAGTTTCAGTCACCTTGTATTTTCCTCCTCCCCCAGAAGTATCCTATCCATATTCTCCAATATTTTACATTTGTCAAAACTTTTGAGCTTTGATTTTTTAACAAATAAATGCTTTATAATGACACAGCTTTGAAATGGTTTATATAACATAAGTTCAAAACAGAAACTACACAAATCGTTTCATGTAGCGTGGTCAGTTAAGAATGGTCAATATTGAACAATAACACACGGGAGACATTTTTAAGCTTAATTTTGTTGAGATTATTAAATAAACAACCAGACATGAACTGAACTGTCAGTGTTCACACTAGTGGGATGGGACTCACAGTTCTCCCATGATGATTAAAGGCAGATGCTTTCCTTGGCTGGAGGAGCATGTGAAAAAGCACACCCATCCAAACACAGAGACACACAAAGTAAAGATGAGGCGACTCCAGACCTTAAAGTGGAAACAACACTGAATTGCTGTAAGTCACTGCCTGCTTCAAAAAGAAGAGAGCAGAGGGGAGGGGAGGAGAGCAGAGGAGAGGAGAGCAGAGGAGAACAGTGGAGAGGAGAGCAGAGGAGAGGAGAGGAGAGGAGAGCAGAGGAGAGGAGAGCAGAGCAGAGCAGAGGAGAGCAGAGGAGAGGAGAGGAGAGCAGAGCAGAGGACAGCAGAGCAGAACAGAGGAGAACAGTGGAGAGGAAAGGAGAGGAGAGGAGAGCAGAGCAGAGGAGAGGAGAGGAGAGCAGAGCAGAGCAGAGGAGAGGAGAGGAGAGCAGAGCAGAGCAGAGGAGAGGAGAGGAGAGCAGAGCAGAGGAGAGGAGAGCAGAGCAGAGCAGAGGAGAGGAGAGGGCCAACACCCAAAGCTAGTGTGTCCTCAAATACTTACAACTGTATTTATAATTTATACACAGAATTTAGACCTTTCAGCTTTTTAAATAATTTCAGTTAGATGTTTCTTTTCACTTTTGTGGAACCTGACAACTATTGTTCTTTTCATGTATTTTGCATTTCGTGTTAATAGTTAGTAATTAGAGGCAATTTCTACTCACAACTCATATATGTTACTATAGTTCAAAAGCACTGACCCCAGAAGACAATCTGTGCTCTGGCAGAAGGCAAACATCACATGCTGAAGTTAATGGACTGATAAGGGAATCTTGTGAAATGTTCTCAGCTGAGCTCAGTGCACAGCACTGTTTTTCAACATAGAAATACAGAGTTCACTGGAAAATGTGAAGCAGAGATAAAATATACGTAGGAGCCCTTGAACATGCACACACTTCACAAGTCCCTCCTCTCCAGCAGCAGATGGCTATTGATGAGCAAATTATTCATTTTGCTTTTGGTTGGGGGTTGTTTGTTTATTTTGGTTTTTGTTTTTTTCAAGACAAGGCTTCTCTGTGTAGCTCCTGCTGTCCTGGAACTTGCTCTGTAGAGCAGGCTGGCCTTGTGCTTGGATTGAGGTATGCACCATACTGCCAGGCTGGCAAATTATTCTTATTTATAGTTTGAATCTGTAGAAAAGGAGAGTTCTAGGAAGTAGATATACCTTCAGTTTAAAAACAAACAAACAAACGAAAGCAAGCCTTGTCAAAATCTGACTCACACGTTACTACCTGCAAGAAGCGTTCTGATGAACGTTAATTCCCTGAGACCCTGCATCTTGCTTAAAGATGGATTTGTGAAAAGCCAACTGTTCATATCTTTCCACAATTCATTTAATTAAAACCATTGGGGGAAAACCTACATTTTAATCTTATAAAGTGAAGACACAGCACTCCTCCATCTGTTCTGTTTCACAGTTTGGTGGTGCTTATTTGCTTATTTAAAAATTCAAATTATACATGAAAATAGAAATTAGAGTAAAACTCATTGAAAACAATCCCTTCATATAGCCGTAAGTGCAGCTGACACAGTAGTGAATGCCCTTCTAGGTTTGTACCTGTTTCTTTGTGCAATTGTATACTTCTATGGCAATACCTATCTGTTATTCAGTATCTTCATTATATTTCATTGAAACAACATCATTCCATATCAACATTTCATAAGTTTCATGGACACATATTTTGTTGTTTTATTTTGTTAGTTTTTTATCAAAGAGTAGAGGAGCTGTTTTCAATTTACATTGCTGTTTGAAACAGTGCTGTGATCACATTTTTATGTGCAGAGTGCTTTCGGTATTGGGCAGTGATCTCCACAACAAGTCTCTGGAAGATTTCCTGTGTTACACTTGAAATTCTAGAAAGTTAGGTGGCTCTCCAGAGAACTATGCCACATGTCTTTCTACATCTTTCCTTAAAACATGGTGAGCTTTTTATTTAAAAGGTATTTATTATCATTATTTTTCACTTTGTACTGCTTGCATCAAATCTAAGGCCTCACACTTGTTAGTGCTCAGCTACAGCCTAAAGTCCTCTTTCTACATCTTTGTCAACATTAGATTTTTGTCAATCAGTTATATCTCTGCCAGTGAGATAAAAGAAAATTGGTTTTCATTAAAATGTAAACTTCTTTAATAAATTGTAAGTTTAAACATATTTTTATATCCCCAGCCCCCCTCACTCCCAGAGTCTCACTATGTATCCCTGGCTGGCCTGGAACTTCCTATGTCAAATATGCTGGCCTTGAACTCACAAAGAGCCACCTGCCTCTGCCTCCCAAGAGCTGGGATTAAAGGTGTTTGCCAACACACACCTGGCTGTTTTTCTCATTTTTATGAAATGTTCATACATTTTTCCATAGGCTTGTTTATGGTCATCTGGTTGATTTGTAAAAAGGTCTCTGTATGCTGGAGGCATGTTAACATCTGCCTGCTGTATGCACTGTGGTTATGAATTCACCTCTTCAATTATTTGACTTTTTGGTTTTTAGATGCTTAGGAGTCAGATCTATCATTCTTTGATGGTTGGTTGTTTTGAAACATGATCTTGCTAGGTGGTTCAGATTGATCTGGAACTCACGATCCTTTACGTGGTCTGTGAAGAGGCTTTGTTACAGTGAGATATTTTTAAAAGTTCAAGAGCTTCAGTGGGTGTAAGACCGAGATGAAAGAGTGTTGAGTGATGACCAGAATACATTGTAACATGGATGAGATTGTTAAAGAATAAAAAAATTAAAGTGTGTATTTCCCCCTGGTGCTTTTGTAGCTTTATTCATGTTATTTACACTATCTAGAATTAAGCTATACCACATAAAATGAGGCACGGCTTTGGTTAATTGTCTGTGTTTGAATTCTTAGTGGCTTAAAATACTGTAGAATGATCAAAAGATAAGATCTTGGAGTCAGACTTCCTGGGTCCAAATTCTGGCTCCATTGCTTAATAACTGGGCAAACCTGACTGCCCACACACAAAACGAGGAAAATAGAAACTACTTCCTGGTGGTATTTTTCAAGACTCACATATTAATGTACATAAAGGGCTTAATGCACAGCACACAATGGGAGCTTGCTAAACAGTCTCTTACTGAATACCACTTCACATAGGAAGAACTTCTTGGCTTTATTCTCTTGCACTTAGCAGGATCTGGAAGTTTATAGTTCAGGATGAATTACAGCCTTGTAACATGTGCAGACAAGTTCTTTTTTTTATCTTTCAGGATAGTCTGTATTCTTGTAATTACATTTATTTGTTTGATTACATTGTAAAGTATCTAGAGCTGGGTGGGTGAGATGCCTCAGCAGGTAAAGACATTTATTCCCAAGCCCAAAGACCTGTGTTCAGTCCCGAGAGCTGCAGGGCAGAAGGAAAGAACCACTTCTGAAAGCTGTGCTCTGACTTCTACATGCGTACCATGGCAAAAACATGCCTCGACATACAAAATATATTTATTTGTTATTGGACTGGCCTTAGAGAGTAGCTCTGTGGTGGTTTGAATGACATGTCCCCCATAAGTCTTTTAAATCCTCAGCTGGTGGCTGTTTGGGGAGGATTAGGAGGTGTGGCCTTGTGGGAGAGAATGTCAGTGTGGGTGGGCTTTGAGGTTTTAAAGGAGTTCTGCCTCCTGCTGTGGATCATAATGTGAGCTCTCAGCTCCTGCTCCAGATGCCTGCTGTGTGCTTTTCCTCAGTCATCATGGACTTTAACCCTCTGGAACTGTAAGCTCAATTAAATACTTTCTTTTAGAAGTTGCCTTGGTCATGGTGTTTTGTTCATAGAAAGTAACTAATACAAGATTCTATCAGGGGAAAAAAAAAAGACTTTTTCATGAATTTTAATGTTCCTTTCCATTAAGTACTACAAAATGGTATTCTTTCAACTATTCGATCTTTCTTTGTTTTATTTAATAAAGTTTTAGGCATGTATTCATTAAAAAATTTAAGTGTATAATAGCTCAGTGACAAAGTGCATTCACATTGTGCTGCAATTACCACAACCACCCATTCTCCAAAACAATCTTACCTCCCAGAATGCTACTCTATCTGTGTCTATTAAATACTGACAGCTCAGTTTCCCAGCACCTAACTCCTGATAATGATCACTGTAATTTCTGTCTTAATGAGTTTGACATTATTGGTACTTGAAGAAGTAGAACTATATAGTATTTATCTTTTTTCTAACCTGCTTCTGTGACTTGGCATATCTTCCCAGTTTCAGCCATGTTTTAGCATCTATCAGAATGCTCTTTCCTTTTAAGGCTGAATAGTACCACTCTGGGTATTCACACACCCTTTTGTTGAGCAAGTTCCCAATCAATGAACATGTGGGCTGCTTCCACCTGCTATAAGTTTGGGTGTAAGGTTAAGCTGGAACTGCTTGCTGTTCTGTGCCCTTGTGTGCTTACCCAGGAGTGGGATTGCCAAGTCACATGATAAGGGTCCCTTGTTGTTTTCTTCTGTAACTTCACCGGTTTACATTCCCCAAGGCAATGCAAACAGGTTCCAGCATTTACATATCCTGGCCAACATTGCTCACATTTATTTATTTGTTATTTGTTTGTTTATTTATTGGTTTTAGTTTTTATTTTTATTGTGTGTGTATTGGTGAGGAGAGAGATGCCAGGGTGTACATGTGGAAGTAAGAGGACAACTTTTTGGAGTACATTCTGTCTTCCACCTTACAGAGGCTTCAGGAGTTGAATCCAGGTCCTCAGGCTTGCACAGAAGTGGCTTGCCTCCACTGCAGAACCATCTTATAGCTTCTCACTTTCTGTATTTTGATAATAGTTACCCCAGCGAGTGTGAAAGGAATACTGAATGCTCTGAATTGAATCTTAAAGAGTAAACAGGAATATATCAGAAGAGAAAAATAGCTTAGCTGTGTATTTTTAGCTTCCAGGAGTCAAAGTTATGGTTGGAACACTGAGTTTTAGAAATGCTTTTTCATCAATCCACATGAGATATAAAGAGTGAAAAAAAATCCTTTGGTCTTTCTTGCAAAGAAGCAGAGTGGGGCAGGCAGCCAATGTAAGAAATATTCATGCAGCTGTGTACTAACTCATCCAAAGAAACTTCTGAAAACTGCTCATAACATGCATGTTTAGTTTGTTATGAACCTATTGACTTAAGAAAAACCCAAAGTCCAATATACTTTCAGTTTGTAGAAGTGGAGTACAGACAGACGTGTGTGTGGGTAAGTGGGCGTTCTGAACTAATTCAGACCTCAGCAAGTTTGTAAAGTAATTCCAGTGTTCTTCATTTGCCATTTGGTCTTATTTCCAGCCTAGCCCACTTCAACTTCAGGACTGTGGCTTGGAGTTTCATTTCCTGCCCAGGTGCTCTCATACTTGTTCCAGCTTCCACCGAACTGAACCCTTGCCCTCAAATGCCAAGCCATGAGAGGCTGGTTTTAGTCAGTCTGTAGTCATAAAATGAACATCAATAAACTCCCCTTAATCACAGAACATACTTCTCAGCACTTTCTACCCAGAATTCTTCTTTAGAATCTTCAGTTTTTAAAGTGAGTCATGATCACTGTTTATGACTACTTTTTATGACTACTTTTAACCCAACCAGCAGTATGGAGCAGTATGCAATTCTCACCAAGCCCCCCTAAAACGTTATGTCCATTGGGTACAAGGAATCATTCTGTTTTCAGAGCAAAGTAATCAACTTAGCTGTTGAAAAAAACAATAATTAGGCCACTATTCAAAAAACAGAACGAGGACCATTCTAAACCATAAGAAAAATACAACTATTAAAAATGATTGGTTAATTTGGCCAGGCATAGTATGGTGGCACACACCTATAATTCCAGCAATCAAGAGGCAGAGGCAGGTGGATCTCCATGAGTTCAAGGCCAGCCATGTCTACATAGTAAGACTTTGCCTTAACAACAAGCAAATGGCCGGGCGATGGTGGCGCATGCCTTTAATCCTAGCACTCGGGAGGCAGAGCCAGGCAGATCTCTGTGAGTTCGAGGCCAGCCTGGTCTGCAGAGCGAGATCCAGGATAGGCACCAAAACTACACAGAGAAATCCTGTCTCGAAAACAAACAAACAAACAAACAAACAAGCAAACAAACCACAAAAATATCCATTAATTTATTATACACAAAGTGAAAAGTGCTCTGAAGTTAAATTGTGCTCATGGTTACAACTCTGTGAATATGCTAAAGCCACTAGACATTAAATGAAAGAAGTTTATAATATGTGAATCTCAACAAAGCTGGTTTTGTCATAAATACATTACTTAGTGCAGCAAATGGGCATGCATAGTAGTAGTTAGTTAGTCAGCTGAATTCAACTGAGTGCCCGGCGGCTGCCATTGTTAAGGTAGCCTGAATGGTGACTTTGGAATAGGGAGTGTTTGTAGCCTTATTTGATTGTCACAGAAAGCTTTTGGGGAAGGAAACATTACTGTCAACACCTTTAATAAGCTGCTCACTTGATAGGGATGCTTGAGCCTAGGTATCTGCTCACCTAGTGGGGATGGAGTTGGAGCTTTGAGCCCAGGTACAACTCACTTAGTAGGGATGGACTTGATTCTTGAGCCTAGGTATCTGCCACCCGGGCTCTGCTTCTGAAACACTGAGCAAATCTTAACATCTAGAACTGGCTTGACAGCTCCCTGCTAAAAACAGCCAATACCCTGAGGGTCTGTATCATGTCACAGACAGAGGGAAGTTCTATTATCTGGTTGTGGCTTCTTTTCAGTCAGTTGAATCTACAAAATAGCTACTTAAGTATAATAGACATTCTCTGAAAAGAAAATTGATCTGATTATGCAGTTTAAATACATTGTAAACTATCCAGAGCTGGGTGGATGAGATGCCTCAGCAGGTAAAGACATTTATCCCTAAATCCAAAGACCTATGTTCAGTCCTGAGAGCTCCAGGGCAGAAGGAAAGAACCACTTTTGAAAATTGTGCTCTGACTTCCACCTGGGTACCATGGCAAAAACATGCCTTGACATACAAAATAAGCAAATGTAGTATAAAGCTTCCAGAGCTAAAGCAGATACTTTGTAAACTGCCATGCCCAGTTATTGTGTAGTCTCTGGAATTGCAACATTGTTATTGACTATACATCCACTCAGGGGAGGGGAATGAAAGCTATTATGTTGCTGGAGAACACAGTCTCCAATTGTTTTATAGATGAGCTCAGCCGACCATTTAGGGAACTAGGAAGCAAAGTAAGTTTCTGATAGGAAATGTTGTTCTAAAGAGCAATAGAAACACCTACATATGCAAATTTTATCTGCAAGGACATGCTTGAGATTAAGACTTGGGATAATTTCTTTCCTTTCTCTTTTACAGAGCTCTTAAATTCATGGAGTTTCTATACCTTACCTTCAAGCTCCCACCCACAGGGTATTTCTAAGAAATGTTTCAAAGATAAAGTTATACAATGTAGTGATTAATGTAAACTTTAAAAAGTAGGAATTTAAGATGGACAAATTATTTTAACTTTCTGCTTGTGTTTTAGCTGAGTGGCTTATAGCACAATTTCTTGGTATGTCAAGCTGAATTTCATACTTTTTAGTTTGAATTAACTGTCCTTGTTTAGTTCTCAGATAATAGCCCATTGGAAGGATGTATAAAGGTGAGTATAATTCAAACCTACCATCCTAGGAGCTTCCAGTCCAGCAGACAAGACAAGCATGTCAGTAACTCCAAAGCCAGTTATAGCAGGAAAATCAGACGGACATTTCCTGAGCATAGACTATGAGCATTACCCTTCCAGGGCTTTGGTTAAGTAGAAGAAAAGAGGAACAAGTAATAGGCCAATCACAGGTCCTGTTGGCTTTTCTGACAATGACTTCATGGAAAACACAGGATTAAATAGGATTTTAGTCTGAAATAAGGAGCGGTTTGTGAGAACTTGCTTCTGTCAAACCCCCCGGGAGAAGGAGAGAACAGGCAAAGGAAAAGACCACACAGCACTGGCGAGAAATGGGCCCAACAGGAAGACCATGTACTTGGGAGAGTGGTGGCTTCCAGCTTCTACTGCTGTGAAGAGACAGCACGACCACGGAAACTCCTATCAGGAAAAGATTTCATCGGGCTGACAGTTTCAGAGGTTTAGTCCATTTTCTTTCAAATCTCCATAAGAGGTAAAGAGGGAAACCTATTATATTCTGGTTTTTTAGTAGACTCATCAATGCACCAAATTCCATATGAATTGAATTGCCCCACATCAGTTCATATGTTGATCTCATATTGGATGTGACCAAATTTAGAAATGGTGTTGTCACAGATGTACACAGTTAATATGAGACCATCCTGGACCAGAGTGGGCTTCTAATGCAATGTCAATGGTAACTTTATAAAAACTTAGATAATTAGACACAAATATAGGAGGTTGATAAATAAAGATGAAGGTGGAGAACAGGATGATATAGGCCCTGCCAAAGAATGCTCCGGGCCACCAGCAAGCCATGACAACCCAGGAGAAAGTCTTGGCATGCATTTGCTTATATGATGACTCTTCAATATTAGGTGTCCAACCTCCAGAACCAAGAAACAATACATTTTTATTCTGAAAGGTAACACAGGGTGTCCACACTAATGTCTGGAAATAGCAGGTCCCCAGTGCCAGTCAGAAGTGATGCACATAAAAATCTTCCATCCACAGTAAGAAGAGTGGCTTAGCTCATGTCTCGAATGAATATATCCACACAAGCTGTTTAAACCTGTCTCATGGTCCAAATCCACTTCATTTCTCAGAGAAAACAGCTCTTTGGGTAGAGTACACTTTGAGAGACCATATGGGGGAATTAATTTTTGCCACCATCCTGGACAGCTTACTGGTCTCCATAAATCTAATAATAATTCTTCCTATCCACAATGATTGCCCAGTCACGCAATGGAACCATCAAGAATTTTTATAAAAATAAAGCTAAGTGAAGTTGCCTATTAATATGGGAAGACTCTGGATAGGTGAGAATTTGGTTATAATTTCTGGAAATGTACTGTTAGTGTGGTCACTTGATATTCAATGTTACTGTAAAGGAAAACCAGCTTTTTGCATTTGAAGCTCAGCATTAGTGTCTTTGGTTAGGCAAGAGATCTTTCTGTACAATTCCAACCGTCCTTAATGGTTGAGTTACCGTGTGGGCAACTTCCCTGGCAGAAGATCTTTCCTTTGGGCATCTCCTAAGTGTATTCAGCATTATGCATGTGCAAGGCTTTGGGAAGTCATTCTGTGAACAACAGCCACTAGATTTAAAATACTATTTTATAAAACATAATAATGGATTCACTACTGGCCAAATATTATACAAATCAAACTTAGTCCCTTCTTTTCTCAAACTAAAATAAAACCCAGAATTTCTAAGTGGTCATAGTCTTCAGAATCCTCATGTGTATAGGAAACTACTATAAATAGCCCATAAAACACTGTTGGAAAAATAAGTTGTCTGAACCCAAAAGCACAGTGGAACCTCACTGGTGCTGACACCTGATGATTCCCATGGATATATTTGCCTCTTCTCCTACATTCAATCCAACTTGATATTCAATCCTTTTTTGTAGTATTGACGAGCAGAGATTTGATGTTCATTTAGGCAGCTGTTGAAGTAAAACAGAGGGAGAGTGATGTGATCGATGGTGCTGAGCGTATTAAATGAAGCTGAGCAAGTGTGAACCAGGGCAGCCTCCTTGATAGTAACCCATGCCCAACTCTAAGCCCTCAGTATTTGAGATCACAGGGAAGGGGGGATGTCGGGAGCTTAGACCTGGTCCTCACAAAGAAGGAAGCTGCTGCAAAGCCAGTTTCTGACATTGAAAGTGGGCCATCAATTTGCGTGCTCTTCCCTGGAAAGACTGATTCTCACATTCTTAGTATTCCTTAGTTGTCTAGGGTAGAGGCCTTGTGAATTTTCCTCTGTCCAGGTTAGCATGTCTATTTGTGTTGTCCATGTCCAGGTCGTGTTTAGGCATCCATGTTGGTGAGTCTTCATGGGTGTAGCTTCTGACATTTCTGTTCGACACAGTCTCACACAAACTCCCTGGTCCTCTGGCTCTTACAATCTGTCTGCCCCTCTTCTGCAAAGTTCCCAAGCCTTAGGTGCAGGAGTATGTTGTTGATGCATCAGTTGGGACTGAGCTCCAAAACTGTGCAATTTGATTGGTTGTGGTTTTAATGGTCTCCATTTATTGCAAAGAGAAGTTTCCTTGTTTTCCAATGCCAAATGGTTAGCCCTGCAAGCATTTACATACAGTAACATTATACAGAGTAAGCAGGTTGTATTTATGTATTTAGGATTGTACACACACACATGATATGTGTATAACAAAATTTAAGAAAAAAGATGATGAATTTGTAAGAGAGGAAGGTAGGGGTACATAGGAGGGTTTGGTGGCAGGCAGAGGATGGAGAAATGATAAAAAAATTATCTTATAATCTAAAAAAAAATTAGTTAAAGAAAGTGAGCCATCACAGACTGAATTATCAGCCTTCTCCCTCCCCCCCCCCCCTTTCTCTCTCTCTCCACAGTCTCTCTACAGAGCTCTGGCTGTCCTGGAATTCGATATATATACCACGCTGGCCTTGAAGTCACAGAGATCCACTTGCCTCTGCTGGGGTCAAAGGTGTGTGCCATCATGCCTAGCCTTGAATTCTCAATTTTCTAAGAGCTGACAGAAATTTTTTTTTTAACTTTTTGTTGTTGGAAGCAATGAGCTACTTATTGCTGTGGTACCTTCTGACAATGGCTTAAGCAATGCAAATGGAAGGTCTTAAAGTCTAGATGTCAGGAGTTTATGATGGATTCCAACTGTGTTACAGTCAGGCTGTTGACAGGGCTGTACTTTTTTCCAGAAATTCTAAAAAAGAATCTACAGTTCTCTACTTTCTTGAGGCTGCTTGCATTCCTTGGCTTGTGGTCTCTACCTCCACCTTCAAAAATGGGCAGCATAGTGTTTCCAGAAATGCCTGCCCATCTGCTTCTTTGATCTCAATCTCTATTTCTGAATTTCCTACCCCCTTTCCCTTGTAAAGAGTCTTAATTACACTGGGCCCACCATCAAGAATAGTCGGGCAGCTCCTCTCAAAGAAGACAGTGACTGCATATTTGACTGGATTTCCAGCTGCAGTGTGAGACGGCCAGATGCCAGAGCTCAAAGGTTGGATTAACTCCTTGGTATAAAGTTAGGAAAGTGTCGCAAACAAAGCCTCACCCTAAAAGTACCAGAGGGAGGGGTCTCAGAGCGGAGAGACAGCAGGCAGAGGAGGCAGAGAAATGATGGGAAGAGGTTAAGATCACTTCATATGCTCGCTGGGAGAGCTGTTCGCTAGCCAGGTCTTCACATTTGCCTTTGGCTAAGTTAGGAGCTTTCCACACTGGGTTTTTTGTTTTGTTTTGGTTTGGTTTTTCTTTTGACAACATTTAGGATTTTAGGAACCCTGGATGAATACTGGGACATGTTGTTACAGCATGCTTCATGAGTCAGCAGAATTCTTTTCTATTCCTATCTAACTGTGCTGTAGTCACACACGACCTCTTTCGGGTCATGGCTCCCTCTTTGTCACTGCAACACTGAAGGCCATTTCTTCCCAAGGAAGAGCTTGGGTACAGATGCAACCTATCGTAATAAGTGTCACACTAGGGACATATAACAACAACCTGATAGATCAGGTTGCTTTTCAGCTTCATTGGAAACTTGTATGGATCTGGCAGAGCATTTTCACAAACACTGGGCAATCACTTTGCCGCAATTTACCGTCTGTCTAAGTCAATGCTAAAGCAGGTCAGTTATTCTGAATTAGAATCATGACTGGGTTGAATTTTAATGTCTGATGGCAAAGAAAGAAAGAAAGAAAGAAAGAAAGAAAGAAAGAAAGAAAGGAAGGAAGGAAGAAAGAAAGAGGAAAAAACTGTTTTCTAACTTGTCCCATTTAGTACATTTTTGCATTTTTGTGCACATGCATGAAAACATCTCAATCCAGTTTCAGCTTCCAAATAAACATCAGCTTCAAGTAAATGCTTCCGAAAGACTACAAACACTGTGCTTTGTGTATGACCACAAAATGGCTCAGATTTCCAAAGTTTAGTCTTCAAATGACCTAGATTTGCTTAACCATCAGAAAATACAGTACAGGTGGGAGGTTAACATGTTATCATTGCTGCCTAGAAGAGCCCTTTCTTCCAAATCAACGTTTGTTAGGCAAACCAATGAACATTGGAATGATGATTGCTCCTCTTTATGTATACTTCAAATATTTCTTTCTAGAATTCATAAGACTCACCTCCTTTAAAATATATTGGCCAAGCCATTACATTGGTTTTGTGTCAGTGTGCGGAATAGGCCAGATCACAGGTGCCCATTCATACCTCCTGCCTCCTCCCTCTGCTTTATTCTTCATTAGGTAGGATCTATGCTTCTCCTGTGTGTGTGTGTGTGTGTGTGTGTGTGTGTGTGTGTGTGCGCGCGTGTGCGTGTGCCTGTGTCTGTATGTGTCTATATGTAAAGGGATTCTATCTTTAAAATGTAAATTCTTATTTTTAAAGAAATATAATGTACCTTAAAAGATACACCACAGAATTGGCATATGTAACAGAATTAAGTAAAAATGAGAAAAGAGAATCAGCAACAACACATTGATTGTATTATAGTTTGTGTGAGAAGTCAGATTCTGAGAAAGGTTAATAAAAAGGTGTATAGAGCAAATCATCTGTATCCTATAGATTCCTGTCAGAAACACACAAGTTTTTAAAAATGTAAAGTACACACTTACTTTACTATCTAAAACAAGAGTAAATAAGCCAAATACAAACAAACAAATAATACTAAACATAGTGACATTGGGGGTAAATTTACAAATGAATTTAGTAAAATTCTGGGAGATTGAAAACAAAAATCGTTGTTTTTATAGATGGTATAAAGCTGTAAGATGGGGGCTGATTTGCGCTGAAGCATCTTTGGACCTCCCTGGCCTCAGAATCAATAGCAAGTGAATGGGAGTCAGAGGATCAGGAGATCTGCTTGAGGTCTGTAATGAATGACTGGTACTGTGGACACCTTCCTCAAACATCCAAGGCAAACCATTAGCTGGCATCTCTTTTTAAACTGAATAATGTCTGTGGAAAGCAGAGACTTGTATATGACCTAGGACAAAACAGAAGGCTTCCCTGTGCTTGCTGAACAATATGTAAATGCTAAAACCGAGGTTGTGAAAAGGTAAAATATTAGCTGATAGGAGGGATAGAGCATGAGAGGAGAGAGAATACCAATGGTGATGCCAGCAATGTAGTCATTCATTCATTTACTCAACGAGTATCTATCAAGGACCAACTGAGCACAGGCAGTAGCCTAGGCTTTGGGGGACAGGGGAAGGAAAAGTCGGACAAAGCTTTCCAGCTTCATGTAGCTTACATTGCCATTAGCAAATAAAGTCGAAAGAGTTACCCCAGGGGCTGGTGGAGTAAGAAATGAAGGTTTAAATATATTTAAAGATATTTAAAGATTTAAATATATTTAAAGATAAAGATAACGGGTAGAACTAACACACATTGAGAAGAATAGAGGTGAATGGCCTAAATCTTAAGCGCTCACATAAGGGGTTAATCAGATCATCTGGAAAGTGGGTAAGTCAAAACAGAGAATCATAATATCTAGGATTAGGAAGTAGCCATCAAAATGAAAAGAAAAACACTTGCAATAGTTTGCTTTTAGGGCGAGAAGAGAAGGGCAGCTGTCATGTTTCCTTTGTGTGAGTCTGCTCTGCATTGCTGCCTGGTGTGTGTATTGTGTTGATTAGAATACAGACACATAGTTTAATTAGGTGACTTCTAAGAACAGTTACAATCAATAAAGACTCATAATTTATCAGTGTCAGAGGATTAGATGTGAAATCAATTAAAAATGGATTTTCCTTTATACCTCTCTTAGTAATTACTCAAAAACAGACACATTTTCAGTACCTTCTGGCTGTAGTTAACTTAGACTTTCTGGAAAATGAGACATGTCTGCTCCTGGCTGCACTAATCTACTTCAGAAAAGATATGAGCATTGAAGAAACTGCATAGGAAGTTAAATTTCACTGTGGTAAAAGTTAACCACTGGGTAAGAAAGTGCCCTTGCATCAACTACTGACAGCATGCTATCCAAAATGGACAAGCAGGACACATACACACACACACACACACACACACACACACACACAAAAAAAAAAAAAAAAAAAAAAGAAGGACTACCAATCTTTGCCAAGACAAGTGTGGTTGCAGCTTTGGCAACAGGCGTCCTCTGAGGCCAGGACAATATGACACCATTGCTGAAGTAGCTTTGCAATCCCAAAAAGGTACAGTGCCCCTTCCTTTGAAGGCAGCTGAACAGGCAGTTAGACCAATGGTTCCTGGTGTGCAGTGGAATAGTGACTGGAACAATTTTTCTTGGAGGAGTAACTAGGCTGATGGAGTCTGGACTCTCAGTCGGCATTTAATAAAGGAGATAAAGCCACTCACAAGTCGAGAAGAATGGGAAGCTGAATTCCAAAAACAACAGCAATTTCCAGAATTTAAAATCTTGAATCATGATGTGACACTGGAGGAATTCAAGTTTATCTGGTACATGGACTACTCGCAATGAATATGGAGTCGAGTTGTAGGTCTTACATACATCCTGCTTCACAAATGAGTCTGTCAGATATACTAAGCCTGTAGGTCAAAGATGATGTCCCAACATTGCAGAGAAACCTTGAGTGACTGTCCAGGCAGCTGGCTGTTTCTGTCATAACTCACTTTTTTGGAAGTTGCTTGTTTGGACTTCCTGTTTTACTAGGTAATATTATTTTCTTCTTAGGTGTCTGAGAGAGTTGAAGATTAGATAGTTGTAGTTGTAGTTCTCCTTGTTAAGAAATTCAGAAAAGAAACTCACTAAGAGGTGTTAAGTATATAAGTTTGAAAGATATCATAAGATAGTTTTCTGTTGGTAATACAAGATAGGATAGAAAGTGAATTAGATACATTTTGGATTCACAAAAATGGGATAGAGATGGAATATTTTCTCTGAATTTGTCAAATGCAAATGGACTAGACATTGTTGATGTATTTATTGCTTGTATATATTGTATATAGTTATTGTATTTTTTATATATAGTTTTTCTTATATTAGTTATAACTTTTTTTATTTTTTATTAGACAAAAAAGGGGAAATGTGGTGATGTATTGTGTCCCCCAATATGTTGTGTCTCCCAATAAAATAAAACTTGCCTGGAGATCAGAGGAAAAAGCCAGCCACTATATAGAAGTCAGGCAGTGGTAGCACACACATTTAATGCTATCACTTGGCAAGCAAGGATCTGTCTGGATCTCTGTCAGTTCAAGGCCATACTGGGAACAGAGCCAGGCATGGTGGCACATGCCTTAAATTCCAACACCAGTTAATAATGGAGGTCTGGAGGTCTGTACAGATAGACAGGACGTGACAGAGCTGAGCAGGAAGAGGAAGTGATGTAGCTGGACAGAGAGAGCAAATCAGATGGCAGAACAGCAAGGTATACAGGTATGGGTAGATAGGAAGTAGCTCATTGTTTGGAAGCTGTGGAGTTGGTGAGGTGAGGTTAGCTGTAGCTTTCCCTATTTCCCTGACCTCTCAGGTTTTCACCCCTATATCTGGCTGCATGTTTTTTATTTAATAAGACAGTTTAGAAATTTGTCTACACTTTCCCCACCACTGAGTCTGTTGGTGTTATTCTTTATGTAGCCTGGGCTAATCTTGAACTCATGATGTAGCTGAGAAGGACCTTGATCTGCTGATCTTCCTGCCTCTACCCCCCAAGTGCTGGGATTACAGTCATGTGCTACCAAACTTGCTTTGCTTTGTTTAAAGGGTAATTGCAAGGTGAAAGGTTGGCACAGAGGAAGTGGGACGAAAATTGCAGAAGAGAACTGAAAGAGAGGTTACATCATACATGGCCTAAAGAATAATGCAAAACTTGGTTTTCAGTCAGAAGG
>CABHPR010140907.1:24793-37432 GCA_902168415.1 Peromyscus melanophrys | reverse complement strand
GGAAGAGAGTATCGGCTGATTGGCTACCCACTTCTGCCTCCAGCCTCATTGCCCATTCTCTGCCAGAGGCAGGTGGGCCTCCGCTCTCTTTATGGCCCATCCAACATCTTCATTTGCTGCAGTCCACCCATTTCCTCTGGCTCCCACCCCACACCAAACTTAGACACACCTCTGCACTTAATGCTTACTTTGTCCTTCGAGGTGGAATGGCTCTTCCTTATTCTGCGTCGCTTCATAGTAGGTTAAAAATGCATAGATCCTGTTGCCCCACAGACTGCCTTGTCCTCTTGACTGGGCTCTGTGACTTACTTTAATGTCATGGTAGACCATGCGTCCCTTGGTTGATGCTGAGAGCTAAGTTGTTCCACATTGTGTAAAAAGAGTGGTTTTCCAGTCTGTGCCTTGCCCTGTGAACTTCCACTTTATGAGCATCATTTGGCTCCATTTTGAGGATGGGGGATGACTCTGTACCTGGGTGGATGTATGAACAGTACCACTTGTCCAGCACTAGCTATGGAGGCACTTACTGATGAATGACTTATTCTTAAAGCGGAGAAGGTGCCACCCTATACGTCTATCAACTTAAATCAGAGCAGTAGGAACACATGGACATACCAAAAACATATCGGGGAAGCCAGGCCTTATCAGATACACCACACCAAGGAAAGAATACCACTCACTCATCTAGAGCCCAGAAAGAGGAGGACACCTAACATCACAATTACAATGGTACTGCATTCTTGTTGTCAGACCGTATCACCTGACTGCCAAGTAAGCAACAGTTTCAGGGCCTTCAGCTCAGCTGAGTCCCCGCTGTTGATGTAGCCTATTCGGATTGTCATCTGTCTGCTCATTCATTCACCTAAACCCAGTCCAGGCCTTTACATCTGCAGCATCCATGGACCCTCACTTGTGCCTCACAGCCTCTCAGCTCAGCTCAAACTGTGACTCTACAGCCCTCAGACAACATCCAGAAGGTTTAATGACCTGACCCCCATCCCAGGCTCTTTCTGCATCTCTGTCAATTCCCACCTCCTTCTGCCGCTGCCATGGCTCTTCAACTTGAACTTGGATGTGGGCTCTTTAGTCCCTTTCAGCCATTCTGTAACTTTTACACACACACACACACACACACACACACACACACACACACACACACACCCTCTGTACAATGTGAGCTCTGAGTGTTAATATGCCTTGGTTGAATACCCAGGAAATCAGGACTACTTGGCAAATTGTGGTCAATGAAATAGACGTACCTTGCAAATTTGTTGTTATTCAATAAATG
This sequence comes from Peromyscus melanophrys, assembly GCA_902168415.1. NCBI lineage: Eukaryota > Metazoa > Chordata > Mammalia > Rodentia > Cricetidae > Peromyscus > Peromyscus melanophrys. The sequence goes on along the minus strand of CABHPR010140907.1, from coordinate 36,144 downwards.
TTGATGTTGTGGAAAGACGTAAGTGTGTTTGTTTCTGTTTCTGATATATAATACCAATGACAGCTAAGACCTTTGCCGTATGACTTTCTTTGACAACTCTTCCTGTGTTTTGCTGTGATCAGAGCAGAACACATACTGATTGGCCATCTGGGGCCAGGAGGCTGAGAAACCAAGGTATATACCCAGACCCAGCCTGCATCCATGTTCTGCAGGCTCAGGAGTGAATGTGAATAATTGCTGTTTTAAGTCACCGAGTTTGGGTATGTTTGTTACCTAGTCTTAATATGGTAATAGGTGGCTGATCCACACTGATACAGGTGTCCAGGTTTTCTGCTTATCATGGTACTACCTTCAGGAAGTCCTTCCTGACAGCTCTGGGCTCTTTACAAGGGCTCAGGCAGCTCCAACATTACTACAATGTTGTGCTATCCAGCCAGTGCTTCCAAAATGTTCAGGGCACTGAGGTGCAGACAGGCTGGCCTCTACAGGTGTGATCCTGAGGGACAGTAAGGAGTACATGTGGGCACATGACCTGCTGACCTCATTGGCCACCTGCATTTCACCAAGTTATTTCTACTGTTGGACTCATTCCCAGGAAATGCTATCTACCTGGGATTACTGGGCTCCATGCCCATCTTTGTGGGCGTGGGGAAAAGAACCATTTCCTCAACAGTTAAGCTGTGGTGTTTGCTGAGAAGGCTGGTGTCCAAGCAATATTCATTCATCCTCACCAATGCAATTTGGAAATGAGAGACGTCTTTCCCCCTCGCCCCTCCCCTGACATGCCAATGCTGCCATGGCTGTGCTGTTCCCTATTTTCTCATCCACGCTCACATCCTTGCCTGCCAGAGGTCTCTGCAGCCTGCCAGACCCTGTCCTGAGGCTACTTCTCCTGTTCAGATTTCTCATTGTTTTGTTCTTAATATGCTCATGGTCCTCAACTCCTTCAGCTTTCTGGGCTGTTGAAAGCAAGCTTCATTTTAGATATTTGGAGAAGCATTCTTGATGTCTTGTAGAATGTGAGCTCCTAGGAAGCAGGGGGTACAGTGAAATGAAAACGGCCTCAGGTGCCTGGTGAGATGGCTCGGTGGTAAGAGTGCCTCCTGTGGCTGCCTGGGGACCAGAAGAACCCACACAGAAAGCTGGGCATCACCGTGCATGCTTGTAACTCTAGCTCTGTAGGAGGCAGAGGCTGGAGGGACATCGTTACCGTCAGCCCAGTTCCAGCTTGAGAGAGCCTGTCTCAAGAGAATAAGACAGACGTTGACGGAGTGGGGCACCCAACAGTCTCCTCTGGTCTCCATGTGCACTCATGAGCACATGTACCTACACACATGTGCAATACAGTGCCCCCTAAAGAAAAATGGCCTCAGCAGGCTCAGATCACACGCCTCCTCATGGGGAACGTTGTACTGCATATGCCTGTGGCAGGTGTTCAGTCCAATAGGTGTTCTTGCTCAGCATCCAGCTGCAGTCAGAGGACAGAGGAGAATGAAGAAGAAACCAGGGGAGAGAGAGCACCAGCCCTCACCTTCTTCCACAAACGTTTGTCTGGCCCTTGCTATGTGCTCTCCATGAATATGTAATCATGAGTGGAGAATCGTGTGTAGCCACTAAAATTGGGCTCATCTGCACACAACAGAAAGCCCAAGAGCAGAAAACTGTGCCGAACAAGAGGAGGAGTAATTTCTCTTTCGGTCAGAAGAAGTCCAGAGGCGGTCAGGGTCGAGCTTGGATGATGGCTCTGCTTCCTCAGTCATCACGGAGGTCCCAGACGGTTTCCGATTTCTGGCCCGTTGTCTTTAGCTCATGGCTTCTATCTTCAAGGTGGCATCATCACAAGATGGCTGCCACAGTTCCTGCTATCAGATCTCCTATACCAGACAACAAGGAAGAGGAGAAAAAGGCTCTACCTCCCTATCATGGTTTGTAGATCATGGTCGAGTGGAGGGAAAGGTACTCGGATGGGTTTATAAAGGGACCAGGGCAACAAATAATGCTGAAACCTTGAGCAAGATGAAAAATGAATGAAATCTCCATTGAGACTTTGAATGCTGAGGCCAGTGGAAGCCTGCTCTTCTTGCAGAGACCTGTCTGCACTCTAGTTCATCGGTGGTAGAAAAGGGGTGGATGGACATGACCGATTCCTGGAGACAGAGAACTCTGGAGGGACATTCAGCAATGCCAACTGGCAAGGAGCTTGTTGGGACCTGGGACAGGGACCCCTGGGGACTCAGGACTGTCTTTCTCGTGGTGGTTGTAGCTGACCTGTAGGCTGCAGGGACATAAAGGAAGGCTTCTGGGAAGGCCACTGCCTGTGACGAGGATGGATCTCAGGGTTATTTACATATAAGGATTCAAAGAAGCCCCCAAAACAGGAGGGAATTCTCTTCTTCATCGAGTAAGAAATTCAAGCTCAGAGACAAAATGAGTGCTTTAACTCACCCGGCTAAAGTTGTGGCAAAATCCATCAGGTTTTTAGAATTCCAACCACTGCATGACCATGTTTTTCAGAATGGTGGAGAGATTGAGCAGGATGCTGGACAGGGACAAGGTTAGGGGGAGGAGGAGGTCAACCTGTGTGGGACTCTTCCTCTCTGGTCACCATCATCCATCAGGCGACTGAACACTAGCGGTGTCGTCCACTGAAGGCAGAAAGACATTGCATGGCTGGGCATTTTCCTATCTCTTTCTTCTGTCTTTCTCTGTGTCTCTCCTGAGTTCCACACCCCCTTTTGCCTCCATCATATTGAATCACCAGGGTGTGAAATATAATAAAGCATTGTACCGTTCAATCTGTCGGCTATTCCTTAAAGGTGTACTCCAGGTAAATATCCCCTTGGCCTGTGAAAAATGAGCTTACCTGCAACAAATGACTTTGATGAACCTCAGCAGCCAGCCTACTATCATTCTTTTCCAATTGGCTTCCCCAGCCAAGCTGATTTCTCCTGCACAAATTTGTCTTGCTGAAGGAAGAGTTTCTCTAATTCACTTTCCTCCTGATGCCCCAGCTTCCTGCCTGGGCATCCCCTTATCCACCCACCATCCTCAGAAATGTCTTTCTTTCTTCCAGAGTCCAGGGGCTCCTCTCATGGTCATCAAATGCTTCACCAGGTCTATCAGAATCAGAATCCAGATTCATCAGCCCTTCCACGAGCACTTGTTGGGTGTGGCAGACTGGAAGTGGGCCATCGTGAAATGGTCTGTCATGTTCTTAGTCCTGCAACTCAATACGCTGCTTCCCCTGGTCCACTAGGACCCGGCAATAGCACCCAACCTTCCTCCTTCAAAGGAGTGTCCAAGTAGCAAACACTTTGATGTGTGAAAATGGTTCAAAGCCTGCAAATCACCATATGACTGGGAGGACTGGTGTTTTTATTGTGTACCTGCATTCTCTAGGAGATGTAAGAGAAGCAGGTATCTATCGACACTAATCTAGCCAATATGTACAAAGCGGTAATGATGTGTCGCACATGACACAGAGCAATGAGGGGTACTTTGTGGAATTAAAAAAGGAAAACACGTACTCTCCCAGCACCTATACGAACCAATAGAGGATAGCGGGGGCATCACAGGCCGATAACAAGCAATGCAGTCTGAGAGGTAAGCGGCTCTAGCCTGAGTGCCTGCTCTGCTATGATAAAGTTTTAAAAACTGGCAATTTGGAGGATGAGATCTAGGACTTGGCATGCTAGGCAAGTGTACTACTGCTGAGCTACAGCCCTGGCTTGTAATGTTTAATTTTATTTAATTTTCAGATCAATGGTAAAAACTGAGCATGAGCATGCGCTGTGGTTTTTCTGTGTCTGTGGGGTGCACAGCGGCTATGATGGTCAACGGTCACAAGAAACTTCAAAGAAGCTGCCACCCACTTGGATTTTAGGGGAAAAAAAGGAGGATTTGCATTGAGTCAGTTTGGACAGAGAAGGCCAAGCATAGTAATGCAGAGGTCGTGAGCGTGTGAACTACACAGGGAGAAGGGATGACTGCTGGATGGACAGATGCTGAGATGGAGGGGGACAGCTGGACAGGGTCAGATCTCAGCAGGGCTCAGGCCTAAGGCTGGCTCATTCCTGAACAAGAAAGGAAAGGTAGAGGGCACAGCTTTGTTAAAAACAAGAAGTGGACCCTGGCCCGGCCAGGCAGCGGCTTTCTTGGCCCTCTGCACAGAAGCCTGACACTAATTAGGTTCGTGAGGCAGGTAGTTCTCGCCCTTCCTTTGGCCTCAATTCCCCACCAAGAAGAGGAAAGGGTTAGAAGACAGGTATGTGGAGGCCTCTTCCTTCTGACTCTGAGATGTCTTGTGATTCCATCGTGACTCTGAAGCACGTGTGTATGCAGATCACAGCCGAGTACCTGCGAGGGCTTTTCTCCTCTGCCGTTGCAATTTTAGATAAGTGCTGAATGCCTCTTTATTCTCAAATATAAAAACATCGAGAAGATTAAGCCACAGCCTGTCTCATAATAATCTGGGCATCCAATTCCAGCTTTCTGATGAAGTCACCACTGTTAGAAGAAAATTGGAAAGTTTAGTATTTGCAAAAAGTGAACAAATAACCCTCCCCACCTCCTCACCTCGCCACCAATGATGCAGAATGTTCCGGTATCTCATGTTTCTCTCTTTAGCTTCTTAGTCATAGAGCTTTACTTGGGGATGTGTGAGGTTTCTGGAAACTTGCTGTGGTCAGTCCTCACGTGGATCTAGTCTCTCCTTAGAGGGTAGAGCCCTGGCTGGGATCACAGCATAATTTGTGGCTTTTGCAAGACAGACCACAAAAGCCAATACAAAAGGGTCCATTTCAAAATTTCATTAAGAGTCATGTCCTATGTAAAGCAGAGGACAGCAGCCAAATCTTTTCAACACAGGGTTGCCCCATAAGAATTGTCAAGACACCCCCGCCGTCACCCCCGTTTCATAGCCGAAGAGGCTGAGGCCAAAGTGTGGGAAGAACCGGCTAACCACTAGCACTCAAAAACTGCCTTCAGCCTCCGGCTGGACCTGTGCCCCATGCTGACGCTAGCAACTGCAAGCACACACTTAGCATTTGCTGTGAGCCAGGCTTTGGCCCGACCGCTTTGCATGTTCTCATTCACACATACCTTCTAAGGAGCCTTTGAAGTGAGGGCTACTGCCCTCTCCCCATTTTGAAGAGGAACAAACTGAGGGCCAGGAGTGCTAAGCAACTTGCCCAAGGCCCCGAGGCTACTCAGTGGTATAATTGGTTCCAGAGCACTGCACTCCCATGATGCTCCATCCTCTTCTTTGGTTCAGAGATAACTACAGAGATAACTCCTTGGAGCATCTGACCAACAGACACCCACTCTACTATTCCTGGGCCCCTCTTTGCTCCAGGTAGGAGCCAACACTGATCTTTCCTCAAAGGCAGCAGCAACAGCACACAGTGCTGGGGACAGTGGCCCAGGGGAAGGAGTGGCATTGTTATAGAAGGAAGTGCAGGACAAGGGACTCCTCCCCCACTTCCTTTCCTGTCCCTCCCCTGTAACTTTTTATCGGGGGGTCCAGTAGTCTAAAGCCCCTCCAGCTCATGGGGCTGAGTCTCCTCTCTGTGTTCTCCATTGGAACTCACGTCATTCTTCACTCTTTTGGCTGGTCCCTCTACTTCTCTTTACTATTCTGTGAGCTCACTGCTGCCTCTTCTGATGCTGGGATGCTCTGGAGCAGACCTGGCTAGAACCTCCTCTTAGCATGAATGGATGGGGAAACTGTTAGCCAGGAGCTATTAGCTGGTACTCAAGTATCAAAGTTCTCCAGAGAAACAGACATGCATGCATGTCTATGTGTTCCTGTGCATGTGTATTTGTTGTCAGGAGTTGGAGTGTGAGAGCAGTCAGCTAACTGGACACCCAGGCCCCAGCTCAGCAGGAGTTCTCTCTCATTCAGGACTTCTGAGGATTCAATGAGGTTGCTCACAGTGGGAAGGCCATCGCTTTCACCCAGAATCCATTGATTTAAATGTTCATCTCGTACAGGACTTTTTTGAGGGCAATGCTGGGATAGTAAGCATTGTTCACTGCTGCGCAGGCGGTGTGCTGGCAAGAAGGGCAGGCAGAATGTTAGGGAAGCCGGCTGGTCCTCAGCTAACACCTTCCTCCCGAACTGGGAAACTTCCAGGGTGTGTCTGTGTCCCTTACACCCTTCCTCTGCATGTGAAGCGGGAGTGGTCTCCCAAAGGGAAGCTGTGTTTCTGGAGTCCTATGCCAGTAAGCCCTCTGTAGCCATGGAACTAAGACTGCATCTTCCAGCCTGGCAATGGCGAAGCAGCTTCTCCCCCAAACTGTGCTCAGTTCTGGTCATCTGTATGGAAAGAAGAATATTTATGAACCTTTAAAAGCTCATTAGGAATCACATCCTAAATAAAGTATAGGACAGAGCTAACCATTTTCTAGACAGAGCTGAGAGCTGCCTCCCGAGAATTGTCAACACATCCTTGCTGTCATCCCCATTTCTCAGATGAGGAAACTGAGATCATAATGGGGAGAAGGGCAGACCTCCCCTCCCCCCGCTGGCTCCAGCACTCCCCCAGAGTGGTGTGGATCAGTGTCACAGCCTGATGTCACTGGGGCAGAGCAGGGGCAGAAGTGTGGGCTGACATTGGTAATGCCACTGAAATCTGTGTCCCCACTGGGGAGGCGGCACCCAGATGACAGAGCATTGAGATCTGATAGGAGATGAACTGCTTCAGGCCGTGAAACCTGTTCCTGACAAGACTATTTGGGCTGTTAGAGTGATGGAGAAATATGCCTGAAATGCATTTTCAAAATAGGAGACCATTTGGCATGATTCAGGATAACATAAAATAATGAAGAGAATTAACATTTACTATGTGACACCCCTGCTGTATTTTTTTGGAAGTATTTTACTTTGTTCCAATTACTGTGTGGTAGGTGCTATTATCCCACTTTCTAGACTTGGAGACTGAGGCAGACAAGTGTGGTAGCCTGCCCACTCTCTAGGCAATAAAGCAGCTTTGGAGTCTATGTAGTCAGACGTCAGAGGAAGAAAGAACAGCAGAGGGTGGAGAGTTTGTGTGTGTGTGTGTGTGTGTGTGTGTGTGTGTGTGTGTGTGTGTGTGTGTGACAGAGAGAGAGAGAGAGAGCGGACAAAGGTCTGGAGGCAATGGGAAGGGCTGAGGTCAGTATTCCAGGTGGAGGGTGCACCTTGGCAAAGTGAAAGAATGCATCTTCCTTGAGACAGGATGGAGGATGAGAGATGGATGATGGTGACGCAGGAAGTCTCTGCGGCCCAGGGAAGAAAGTAAAGGCAGTACAGATCGGATGATCTCGATCTTCCCAACACAGGCAGGATCTCACACGCCAAGCTGGTCCTCTTTCTCACCCACTTCCCCTCTTTTCTTTCCTGCCACCCCCGCCCCCAACATTTCACACGGAAGAAACAACACAGGTAGTATTTTCTTTCATCTAGATTGAATGCTGATAGTGAGGGATCGGGCTCTTGCTGCATCCGGGAGGAAAAGAGGGTAGGTCAGAGCAGATGGCCCTGTGGAGAGGACTCTGTCAACAAAGGATGCGGAAGTGGGTAGGAGAGGTGAGTGCTGTTTTGATTTTATTTCAGGACCACTGTGGGGGAAATGTAAATCTTGTGGGCTGTTACAATTGTCCCCGAGGAGGGAAACAGAAATGCAGATGCCATGAACTTGGGGTCTGGAGTTAGGGAGGACTTTTGCGGAAGGATTGAAAAGCAGAGACTAACAAAAGAAAAAAGCAAACGGCTTTTAAAGAAATCAGCGTCAAGTGCGAAGATAACAGAAACTTGGGAAGTGGCAAAGTGTATAAAAAGGCCAGAAAATGACCCATTTCAGAACATGTTTCCAGTTTTGTGTCTTTAACTTTTCTCTATGAATTTAAAAATGTAAAATACTCCCACACCCATACTCTTAAGACATAATTTATTGTGTTTCTTTCATGTTACTACGACCTTCCATTGAACACATTTTGTAGAGAGAGGGCAGGCAGTGAACATTAACAACAGTCCATTCAGTTATGTGGCTACGAATGTGGAGTCACTTCTGAACTGCTGGTGGGGGAGCCTTCACAGGGAGGCACTGCACTTCCTGGGCTCTTCCTCACCTGCTGGGCAGTTGGCTGGTTGGCATCATGCTTCGGTGTTACGTCCTGAGGAGTGTCTCTGTATATACGTCTTTATGCACAGCTTGAGTAATTCTTTAGCATAGGCTTCTGACAATATAACAACTGAGATGAAAGATGTGAATATTTGAAAGATTGGCTCTAGAAGGCCTTCTGTCAGATGCTGATGGCCCCTCCCCCATGCAGGAGTACACAGGGAATCAGGAGTGCCCCTACTCTGGAGGTCATGGTCAAGAGGAACAGTTCAACAGGCTGAGTCTGGGCTCTGAACCTGCGGGGGAGGCCGCTTGCTGGCTGTGCTGCTCTTGGTGAGGTGGGCCACTGTCATGTGCTTGCTCTGGCCCAATGGCAGAGACCTACAGGAGTCCTGCCCAGAGAGACTACAGCTCTCTAGGTTGGAACTTGCTAGATTCTTGGTGGGGGGTAAGAGGATGGCAGAAAAACCACCCTTGTCCTGACTTACCATCTCTGCAGCAACTCCATCTTCCAAAGTCATAAATGGGAAAAATCTAATGAATCTAAGAAGCCTCTTCCATGACAGGGACACACACACACAAACACACACACACACACACACACACACACACACACACACACACACACAGTCTTCAATTCCAAATGATTCATTGATCTGTAGAGGCCTCAGAGTTTATGAACAGTAGGTTAAGAACCTCTGTTTTAAGGACCATTAGCGGTTTGCCTTTCTTTCCAGGTAGTTAGCACGTTGGGGCCCTTTTCCGCACTAGAAGTTTCAAGCCACACAAGGGACAGCTTTTATGGTTTGAATCTGGCCACCTCAGTCCAAATCCCTGCACCGATAGCTCTTAGTGTGCCATGGTGAACTGGACTCTAACTCTCGATATAGGATTCATAAGGGAAGGTGTCTAATCTAGATGGGCTGACAAATCGAGAGGATTGTGGGAGAGAAAACACACATGGACTCACACATGCACACACTCTCACACATGGATTGTTCTTTCATACCTCCAAACTCCACATGCTCCTGTACATATAAGCACTCATCTGTATCTCAGATCCACTTGTAGTTGTACGTCCTCACACACACATGTGCACTGTCTCACACACGTGCAGATATGTGCATCTAAAGCTCTAGTTCTCTGTTCCCTCAGGCTCAGCCCTGAGGATCCCCCCTTTCCTTTCCTTACATCCACTCCCTCCCCCTTTCCTCCCACCCAATGGTAAATACACCCGCCTGAGTTCAGGCAAATGTAAAAGAAACAGGAGGAGAGTGGTAGATAAATTTAACAAGCATTAAAGTTAATATATAATTTAAATATGTATAAAATTATTCTACTTATCGATTAGAAAATGGGCTGTTGACCATTTCAAGGCAACAATCAATTTTAGAGTTCACAGGTCAGGTCAAGTTTCTTTCTAATGATCTAAGAAAGAAGGCAGCATTAGGGGATAATGAACTCCACGGCGTGCAGACACGATCTATGGCCAGTGGCAGCCGGGTGGGTGCAGATGGAGTTCTCCTGTGGGCCAGTGTAAAAGCCTGGCCCTGCGACAACCCATGACGTAATGGACACAGCCTTTGGAATGACAGGCCAAGTGGTTGCTGGGAGCTCTGGGTTGCTGGTGGTCAGCTGTGGTGGAACCCCATTAACGTGGTTTGAAAGGAGAGCTTCCCCTTTTCTGGGAAGTGGAAGTGGGCTGGGCCAGCACTGTGAACTACCTGAATTAACAGGGATGGAGAGGCTTCGGGGGAGTGTGACCTCACTGCGGGGCTGTGGGGATAGATATTAGCTGCTAACGAGCAAGGCTCCCCAAATTAGTGATGTCTCCCTCCCTGAGAGTAGAAGACTATTTCCAGGGGCTCCCACACCCCTTTGGGAAGCCGAAAGGGCCTAGGGTTTGGTGAGGGGTGGGTCAGGCAGGGCAGAATAGGTGAGCAGCTCAGGGAAGAGGCAAGGAAGCTAAGAGGCTGCCCAAGACCCAAGAGAGTAGAATGAGCACATGAGCGAGCCGCAGGGCAGACCGGGGAGGGGAGAGCCCAAAGAACAGTCCCCAGAGGGCACAAAAGGAAGCCTACCTCTCCTGCTCTGTGCTGATGGTGGCCAGGTTAAAGAAGAGGGCCAGCTGGATCCCCAGATGTCAGAAGGCTCCTACTCCCTGGTCCCCATCTCTCAAGCTGTGAAGCAAGACCTCCTCCCTGAGTCTCCCTCCCTCCCCTCTGTTTTCTTAGTTACTGTTCTGTCTCTGAGGCCAGGATGTCTCAGAGTGTCAGTCTTCTACTGTTGGGGACAACTCCGGACTCCAGAATGTCATGTTCAATCCCTACATCACAGACCTATGTGGTGCATACAAGACAGACGAGAAAGCCCCTGGCGACACTGGCAGTATTGCTCTTGTAGCTCATCCTGGTCCGGTCACCGTGCCCCACCTTCCAGGATGACGAGGCAGAGGCGCTTCACGCTAAATGACAATCTGCACTGAGGCGTTGATGGGAACAGCAGATCCAAGAGGCTTGGAGCATTTTTTTGGTTGTTGTCACAGCGGCATCTAGAACAATTCACAACCAGGTTTGTCACAGCCCTCCTTCGCCTCCTCATTAATCTCCTGAAGTGGAGGAAGGAGAGATCTGGGCTCAGCTCCACCATGTCTGTACATTACTGAATTAACCAGGCATGTAATTAGTGCTCAGGTGCTCAGTGGAGGAAGCGCAGCTCACGATTACTCAAATTTAGCTTTAATGTTCTGAAGTTGGGGGAGCTGCTTCATTACTCCCTACTGTCTAGCCCTACCCCACCTCCCTCTCTCCTGTTCATGCTGTGTGACATTTGGGGCTTCGGTGAAGTTTATGGAAATGTATGTAACGATTCCATGTGCTGTCAATCCTGTCCTGATGAAGAAAGTCATGATCCGGGTGCTGCAACATCAAGGAGCTTGCAAGAATCTGTCAGGGAAGCCAGTCTGTCTCTGTATCTCTCGTGAGTTAAATGAAGATGGCTGCTGTCATTAATTGTTAAGGGGGCCTTGGTGTTCACCATCTTCTTAGTCTGCTGAGGAGTCTGTTTTCAGGTTTAGGCTGTGTCACAAGAGAGACCTGAGGACTGGATAAGGGAGCCTCCAGATGACATCCAGCCTCACTTTTTTCCAGCTTTATCTTCTACAGTCTTGATGAACTGGACATTACAGAGTGCTACATTCCACTGTGTGTGTGTGTGTGTGTGTGTGTGTGTGTGTGTGTGTGTGTGTGT
>CABHPR010140907.1:0-11143 GCA_902168415.1 Peromyscus melanophrys | reverse complement strand
CATCCATCCATCCATCCATCCATCCATCCATCCATCCATCCATCCATCCCTTTACCCAACTTTTCATTCATCCATGCATCTATTTAAATTCCCTTCAAGCTTTGTGCCACATGCTGGGCTGGGTACTGAGTGTTAGATTTATACAAGTATTAGATATGGTTTCTGTCACTAAGTTACTTATAACTCAGGTCTATAATGGACTAGAAAGTGGACAGTTAAGTGGCTCTTTCAGAGATCAACACACATGAAGAGCTCTGAAGCCTTGGATGAAGAGAAATGTATCTCCACCAGAGATAGGATCTAAATGGAAAAGCCTGAGTGTGGTTTCCATGATGCCTTGCACATTAACCTAACAACAAGAGTTTTGGGGGATTGGGGTGCATATTGAACAGAAGTGGGGAGCACTAGGGTAACTGTAAAGACAGTGTGTCTGGGGTTTGTCAGTTCAAGGAGGGGATAAGAACCCAGAAGGGAAGGGGGCAGCATATGATTTGTTGGTTATTCTGAGATGTCTGGGCTTCACCTGAGAGGTAAAGAGGGAGTACATTGGAAACATTAAGGGAGAGAAATTTTAAATGGTTTTGAGGGGCTCTGTCTCCCCATTATTTGGCAATTTCATTTAGATCTCCTTCATACATGTAAGTATTTTAGGAAGCTTCTACTGTTGTAGGTTTCCTCAAAACTGCTCAAATGGCCTTAGTTTTAGTTACACCTCCCCCAAATTCCCTTTGGAAAACCAGACTGGTGGCAAGAAGGCAGGTAGATTAGAGGCTCAAGGCTGATCAAGGCATGACTACAGTGGTCTCATTATTGGGATAAGGACCTAAACTAAGAGATAGTAGAAGGAAGAAAGGGGAAAAGTCAAGCAGTGCTACCGAGGCCACGTGGATAGGGCTCAGTGTCTACCAAGAGCATATAAGTAATGGGGCATTGCATGGAGGAAGGAAAGGAAGCATTGGAGAAACCGAAGGGTTTCTGGCTGTAGCAGGCTAGTCTACTCCTAGATGTTGCAATGAGTGCAGTGGATCTGTCCTTGCCACATTTCCTCCAGAAGCCCATTCAGCATTCGGCTCTCACCTATGGCCTACCCTTTCTTCCAGTTTGTCTCCTGTAGGGCTTCACATGTAGCTGGTACAGATGTGACAGACCTAGCATTGGCATAATTTCCTGGGGGCACAAATGGCTTTCCCAACATCAAGTTCTCAAGTCTGGCCTTAGGGATGGGAGACTGGAGGACACGTGTCCCTGCCGGGAAGTTTCCCAAGTGGAGTCTGTACTTTATCCAACAATATTTTGTTGAGAGTCCCCATTTTGTGTTTTCTATTCAATGCTCACCTCTTATCCTCTGACTGCATTTTTTATTCATGTTCTAGGCCTAGCTTAAATGACATTTGCTCTAAGGAGTCTTTCTTAAGTCCCTACATGCTCCAGGTGCCGTGGGTTAGAGCCCTCTTATGTCCCATGTCACATTGACTTTGGGTGGGCTGGGAGTCCCTCAGTGGTGGGAGCCACATAGATTCCCCACCCAGTGGTGCAGGCTTACTCAGTACCCATATTTACTCTCATTCATTTCCCAGCATTTTCAGTGGTTAGCACTCCTCTATGGGATAGCTAATTCCTTTGGTGGTGTAAAACTGTTGTTCATTTCTTAGCCACAGATGGTTACTGTGACTGTTGGGGGTCACACATAGAAAATACTTTTAAGTTTTAAAAGTGTATAGCCATGGCCTGAAGCTCTCAATATTCCTGTTTCATCGGATGGATCTGGCTGCTGCAGGCTGGGCATTTGGGCCTGGAAATGTGATGCTTTGAAGGAGCTATAGGAAGCAAAGCCTCATGCTTCCCACTTGGGAATGGGACTTGTGCCTTTAAGACCTGTCTTGGGAAATCAGCCTGAGCAATATAATTGAGATGAAATTACCCCATATCACACCCACACATTCATTATGAGATTCCTTATTGACACCTTGACAATTTGTTTCAGAAGACATTATTGCATATTCCTCCCTCTGGAATAGATGCAGATGCATATAGACATACGAGCCCACACATAATGTATATGTATATCAGTGTGTTTTTATTATATAATTATACGAGGCTATCAATCAGTTTTCATTTGGAACTCTTTGCATTTATAGTTCAGGAAGTTATTTAAAATCAAGAGGTGGAGAAGAGAGCCTCCTAGAAGAACTAAAGAGGCAGGATTGGGTTGAACAACCCAGTATGAGTGACTTTGCTGTCTGAGGTCTGCCTCTCCCCAGCGCGCGCATGCACACACACACACACACACACACACACACACACACACACACACTCCCCCCTTCTTCATTACTATGGGTTTTGCTACCAGTGGGAATCCAGTCCTTGGAAGCACCTGCAGTGTGAGGACATGGGGAGCCTCTTTGGTATCATATGGAACCATCTTTGCCTCTGCAAACCCTTCTGCTGGGTTTAGGGAAGATTTTGGCAGTGATAATCTCACGGAATAGTAAAGGGACAGCCAGTGCCAGCCAGACTCAAACCCATGGATAGATCCATGAACATCAAATGTGATGTGTTAGCATGAAAATGAGAATGTTTGTTCTGTGTGCTGTAGAACACTGTCGGGGACTTGGAATATCCATAGGAATGTGGGGGGGGGGAGCAGCCCATTCTCTTTACATAAAGTACAAAGTGAAAAATAAAACACTGTATGTTAGACGTGTTAGTATTTTGTTTCCCTAACAAAATAGCAGACATTAATAACTCAATGAGAAGGATTTTTTATTTTGCTGGTGGTTTCAGAGGTTTCAGTCCTTGGCTCCATTGGTCCTGGACCCATGGTGGGGCAGAATATTTGTTCGAAGTCTGTGACAGAGGCTACTCACTTAATGGTAGGGTGTGACAAGTTGCAGCCTTCAGTGACCTTCTTCCAGCTAGGTCCTAACTCTTAAAGTTCCTAGAACCTCTTCAAATCGAGCCCTATGCTGGGGACGATGCCATCAATATATGAGACTGTTAGAGGGACACTCATATCCAAATGGTATGGAAAGCCAAGTATTAATTAACGGGAAACATGTGCCTGGTGTTAGTGAGAAACGCACGCCTTCTTCCTTCATGAAAGCAACTGCTTCTTAGCTGAGTCTATGCCTGAGTGGCTCAGCACACTGCCTGGTCAGGACTTTCTAGATGGTGATCTCTACAAATCCTTGGGAGTCACCCTTGCACAAGAGAGTGATAAAAGATTTAAAGCCATTTTCATGACCATTAAAGATTCATAGTAGTTGAAATTATATTTAAAGGATTTAACAGCTCTTCCTTGGCTTTCATTGACAAATGTAGTGTTGAAATTTTCTGTGATAATGCAGATGGGTTTCCAGTCCAATTGAACTTATTCACATCAAGGATTCAGAATGACAGCATCCTGATTTGTGGGATGCAATACATGCGTTGTTGGAGCATCTATTCTGCGGCAGGTTTGGATGGTACTTCAGGGATACAGCCATAGCAAACAGATGATAGCATATGGCATCTATGAAGTCTGATCCAGGCTTATTGTCCATCAATGAGTTTCCCTAGACCTCTCTGCAGCTCTGCTTCTCAGATCACTGCTCTCGGGGTTGTACGCAGCCCTGTGCTGGTTAGATTTTGCCAACTTGATACAACTGGAGTGAGATGGGAAGAGAAATCCTCAATGGAGGAATTGCCATCAACAGATTGGCATGCAGGCATGTCTGAGGGGGTGTGTTTTCTTGATTGACAATTGTTATAGAAGGGCAGGACCTAGGAGGTATAAGAAACCAGGCTGAGCAAGACCTGAAGAGCAAGCCAGTAAGCAGCATTCTTCAATGATTCCCACTCTGCTTGAGTTCCTGCCCTGACTTGCCTGGATAATTAACTGGGATCTGGACATGTAAGCCCAACAAACTCCTTCCTTCTCCAAGCTGCTTTCGGTCATGGTGTTTGTCACAGCAACAGAAACCTGACCAGGACAGCCACTCTCGGTGTATCAGCTGCTTCAGCACCTCATCGGATTCTCTGCCTCTATAATGGTGACAGTGACCGTGGTGTTGCAGGACCATAGCACATGCAGTCAGACCCCATGCCACTTCATGCCCCTTCTTCGCCACTAAAGGCAAGGATACCTGTGGCCATAAGAGATCACCCCTAGGGGTTGTGTCTGCCCCAGTGTCCCAAAGCACATCGCTCATTTGTTCACAGCACGGGGATGGAAATGTACAGGACTGGCAGCTTCCTTTTCTCTTCTGCACTTCATTTCCTCATCGGTGATTTTCCTGGTGGCGTTCACATGACAAATGCATCCACGAACCAGAAAGTTAGCCATGTTGAGTACAGTGAGTAATGTGGAGGACAAATGCTCCCGACCCTTGTCTGGCAGATGCTAGGAGGGAGGCGTCCATGTTGATCTGTGTTAAATGAGGGTGGCTAAGGCCTTATGTCCCTAGCTATCAGCCTCTGTGTTTACCAACATTCACCAGGCTCCAGGTCTTGAGATGATGTATTTACCCATATTAACTAATGACATCCTATAACTCCTTACAAGCTGACTACTTCTTCTCACTTTGTAAATGTAAATCATGAAACCCAGAGATGTAAATTGAACTACCCAAAGTTGACAGGGCTGTTAGGGGGCAAAGCTAGGACCCAGGCTATGGGCATGACAGCAAAGGGAAGTGTGAAAATAGCCCTGGCAATCACAGTCACAATGGCATTTTGGAGACTGTACCTTGTTCGGTGTACTGTGATTTTCATGGGTATTTGAGGGGATGAGATGTCCCTGGCCATTAGCACTTTCAGACTGTTTAGAGCTGTAAGATTTAGAGAGCTTGTGAAGAAGACACAGTGGCAAGGACTTGCTAGCTCCTCACCTACAAGGCCATTCTCTGGTTCCTCCTCTCTGGCCCCTCTGTTACTACTTTGGTTTGCAAAGCCTCAAACAAGGCTGAACTTTCAAGGTTACTCATTCTAAGCCAGCTCCGGACAGCCTGGAAGTACATGGGGGCACTCAGCTGAGATCTACTGCATGAATGGATGGATGGTGTCTTTGCTTCTTTCTCCCTTCATCTATCTCTCTGCCTAACTCTTACATCACCAGCAACCCTTGGATTCTTCCTGAAATGCCTTTCCATTATGTTTTCAGTATTATACTTTCTGTAAATGCTATAGTCAACCTTTCTCTACCTCACCATCTTGCTAATGCAGTCGCAGAGACCAACCAGCCTTGGATTCCATTGGTTTGGGTCATTGGCAAGCCTTGTCTTCAAGTGATTTGTTTAAAACTCAGATGTTCTCTCATCCTGGCTGGAGAGCAAATGGCCAAATGAGGGTCATGTCTCCAGAAAAAGACTATTTTTTGCTCATTTCTGCACAGTGTTTGCACACAGATCAGATTATATGCTTTATCAATAGAGAACAATTCATAATTAGTAAGTTTTCTGCCTCTCCCCACCCCCATAATAGGTTTCTCGGCCCATGCAGTAAGCTGAATCAATCAAGCCTAACTAAAAAAGCATAAGAATAGGTTTATTTGAGCAAAGCAACTCCTGGGCAGGATCTCCAGCTTCAGAGATCGAGGCTGGAGAAGCTACACACCCAAACTAAAGCAGGGAGATTATATAGGTTGTAGGTGAGAGGAGATGATGTGTTCACCACAAGCTGGGTTTGTGTCCAAGTATGGTCAAAAACTGAATGCTTTAGGCAGAGACTTGGGTGGCTGGCAACTTCAGGGGAGGAAGCTGCCATAGCCAATAAAAAATTCAGAACTGGGCTTTTGGTGCCTTTCCTTTGTTTGGAGATTCTCTGAGTGGGTAGGGTGTGGAGAGACAGGAATGGGGCTTCTCAGACAGTGTAGGAGTGAGCTGAGGTTCCAGCTGAACAGTAATGATACTGTTTAGCAAGAATACAAAGCACTCCTTTTTCTTTCTTTTTTTTTTTTTTTTACATTCATGGGGGGTTTTGCCTGCATATATATTTGTGTACCTCATATGTGCTTGGTACCTGTGGAGATCAGAAGATGGTGTTGGATGCCCTGGGACTGGAGTTACAATGGCTATCAGCCATGGGTGGTGGGAATTGAGCCTGGGTCCTCTAGAAGAGCAGCCAGTGCTCCTAACCACTGAACTGTCTTTCCATCTCAGTACTAACTTTTCATACAAGTCTCTGGGAATATTGATAATGTCTCAGAACATAAAATACTTGGATTTTGACTGACACAACATGCATGTATTCCTTTTCTTTCTTTATCAATGGAATAGTCCATAAATGCTCAATTAAACACACTATTAAATTAAATACACTATTACTTGCTTGTTAGCATCTAAAATGCTTGGCCAGCTAGTCTGGCATTTTTACTTTGTCCAGGGGTATTATCTGCTAAAAGAGAGAGAGAGTGTGTTATAAAAACACAGGACATTTTTGCATGGAATGTGCTCTCTCAACCTGTTTGCAGTTTGGGTATGAAATGTGCCCCCTCCCCCCCAAAAAAATCCCTCAGAGTCTGAAAGTTGATGCCAAGCTGGTGGCATTGTTGAGGGGTGACAGGATAATGGGGGTGTTAACTTTATCAATGGATGTCTTTGAAGGCTATGTCTGTCTGACCCCTCTGGTTCTTCTCTCTTCCTGACTACCACGGGGTCAACAGTACTGCTCTACCTCACACTTCTGCCACGGTGGACCGAAACTCAGAAACCGTGAGCACAAATAAATCTTTTTTTTCTGATAAGTTGCTTTCTCGGGTATTTCTCAGCAACAAACAGCAACTAACACAGCACCTTCAGCCCCTGGAGAAGACCTTGGCAAGCACAGGGTTGGCACAGCTGCAGGGTAAGGGAGGAATCTAACAGTCAAGGTACTACCCTCTAGTGGGTACCTCAGCAAAAGGTTCAGAGTCAGTCTGCTTCGATGCCTGATTGTTTTTTCTTAATTTAAGTTTGTGATTGACTTACGATGTGCACTGGTACTTTTAAGAGCTTCGAATCAAACACAGTGAGAGTTCAGAACAAATGTAAATGGCCTCCTAGAAAAGGGAGGGGGGGAGACACGACCATAATCTTTTTTAATGGCTGTAAAATGTGGGAAGGATAGATCATGAGCTCGCTGCATGGGGCCCTCGTCTGATCTCAATCCAGTATTGTAATTTAGACATGACTTTTTATTTAATTTCTGACTGAGAAAGGGAAATTAGAAAGCAGCATTATCTCCGCTGCTTCGTTATAATGAACGATATTTCACAGTGCCAGCCCTGGAGTTACCTTCAGAACTTCTTTTATGAGGCGGATGTTGACTCCAGTTGTAGGAGAGTGTGAGTTTTCCCACACTTGGGTTGCTTGAGGAGCAGAAAACCTAAGCAAAGTTTTTAATTAGAAGCTGGTTTAGGGCTCGGGTGGCCCACAGGCTGGCAGGTAGGGGAGGCAAACAGAATGAACATCGAGCACCAGAAGACTCTTAAAACCTGGTGAGGTTGCTCTGCACTTGCTCACATGTAAGTAACAGTTTCCTTCACTCTCCCAAGCTTGCTTGATGGTTTAATTTTTAAATCCGGGGGATTTATCCCATCTGTGATTAACCCTTGCATCTGGCCAGAGCCGTGTTGCCTCCTGCCTCTTCCCCTCCCCACTCCTGGACACTAAATACATAATGGTTTGATAAATATTTAAGCAGTGATGAGGGAGATAATGCAAGCAATCCATTAGAGCCGCCTGCCTGGGCTGGCATGGGGGAAAGCGGTGGTGTGAAAGTGGACGGAGTGCTAGAATAAGAGGCAGCTCAGCAGGCTCCTCAACCACAGAGGGCACAGAGCACAGGGCTCCAGTCCCGGAGGCCACACACTGAAGCCCTGCAGCCCTGTCTCTCAGTGGCCCTCCCTCCACTCACCACCATCCCCATGGGTCAGCCTCACTGCTGAGCAAGATGGGATTGACATGCTCTGGATGGTAGATGGCATGCAACGAGCTCCCTCCATGTGGGAAATTGGCACCATCGGGGCTACTGCGGACAGCTTGCTGCTAACTTCTATGCCAGGGTGATCCCAAACTACAATTTGACCAGGATAATCCCAGGTTCTGTCAGTTGTCCAGCACAGTGGTCAATAGTGCCCACTGTCACTTTTTTAAAAATTAGTTTATTCTTTGACAATTGCCCAGATGTACACCCATGTTCTGCTCATACTCATTCCTCCCTGTCTCTTATCATCCTCCTAGCCTCACCAGCCTTCCAGTGAGTCCTCATCGTTATGTTTGCTTTTGCGTATGACATGCTGGGTTTAACCAGGGCTGTTTATAAGGGCATGGGTGGGAAGCTATCCATGGGACCATAAGTAACTTGCCAGTGTCTGTATCAATTATGCCAGTGACTTCCTCTTCTCCAGCAGCAACCTTTGGCTGCCCTTTTTAAGCCCCTTAGTTTGAAGACAAAATTCCATCGCAATCCCATCTATGACTTTCCAATAAAATGCTTCAGAATGAAAAAGAGATGAGTGGGTAGAAAATGATAGCAAGCAATGGTCATTGTGTGAGATACACTGAATAAAGTCAATATATGGGTTCAAACATCCTGCTACCAAAGAACCTCTCCCCACACACATACAGAGAGAGGGAGGGAGGGAGGGAGGGAGGGAGAGAGAGTGCCAACTTTCTATAACTTGATATAATCAAATTATAAAAAGAAAAAAGTTTGTTTCAGCCCACAGTTTTAGATTTCAGCCGTGATTGGCTAGCCCTGTTGCTATAAGCCCTGAAGGATATGCAAGACTTAAAAAAAAAAAAAAAAACCACTCACCTTATGTCTAGGAATTGAACAAAGAAGAGGTAAGAATTGGGGCCCCATATACCCCTATGAGGTCATGGACCCAATGGCCTAAATACTTCCTCACCATGCTCTACTCCCAAGGCTCCACCACCTTTCTGTAGTATCAGGCTAGGGAGCAAGGCTCTCTATCACATGGGTCTTTGGGGGAATCCAGATCAAAGCACATGGAATATTGTCTCTGGGTTTTTCTAAATCCCTCTTGCTCTTCATCATACATCCCTCTTGGCCTCCTTATAAGCTCACCCTTGATTCTCATACCAGCAAACATGCTTACCACCATGGGCTCCTCCAGGGTACAGTCAGATCCATTCACTGTAGCTTTGCCACAGCTCCCAGCTCAGTGAAGATGGGTTTATGGATCAATGTATCAACCACAGTTATTTATAATTCCCTACATCTCTCCTAGCTGAAAAGGTCTTTCACTGTAGCAATTTTTAAAAGATTTATTTGTTTTCATTTATGTGCAGGAGTGTTTTGCCTGAATGTATTTAAGCACATCATGTCCATGTCTGGTGCCTGCAGAGGTAAGAAAAGGGCACCAGACCCCCTGCAACTAGAGTTACGGATGGGCAGTGAGCCACCATGTGGGTGCTGGGAACCGAACCTGGGTCCTCTGCAGGAGCAGCAAATACTCTTGAACACTGAGCCATTTTTCCAGCCCCATCACTACAGCAATTAAAAAATGCATCTTTATCCAGAATACCATCAGTCATATCTTCAAATAATTGTCAGCAAAGGGCTCCCCTTTACACACAGATATACCCAACATGAATCCTAGATGGCCTTCACACATACTCTCCTCCGATGCCTCATTTCTACTTTCTAAATATAGAAAGGTAAGGTCCCTATTTTTTCATGATCTCATGTCTACTAGTTATTCTCTTTTGAGAAAATAAAGGATTAGACCATTAAAAATTCAAAGTTGGGTGGAGGGGTTGGGGAGTTTGGTCGATGGGTAAAGAGCTTGCTACACAAATGTGACCTGAGTTAGAATCCCTAAACCCATGTAAAGTAGGGCATAGTACTACCTATCTGGAAGCCTAGTGTTTTTACAGTGATGTGGGCAGTGGAGACAGGAGAGTCTCCAGAAGTTCTTAAGGCAGCTAGCAAGCCACAGAGAAGAGCTTCTATCCCAAACAAGGCAGAAGGTAAGGACCAACACCCAGGGCTGTTCTCTGACCCCTGCCCATGCACTGAAGCAAGTATATACCATCACTCACACACATAAACATACACATATCACACACACACACACACACACACACACACACACACACACACACACACACACACACACACACACACACACAAAATTGGTGCCTATTATGCATTCAATTCATCTTCTCGGTTTCTTCCTATTTATTTATTTATTTATTTATTTATTTATTTATTTATTTATTTATTTATTTATTTAATGATGCATTCAACAGACATTCCTGAATATGTTGTGCTGGGTTAATACCATTCCCAGTAGGACCTGGACAAAACCCACAGAAGTCTCCGTTTCCTCATGACCAGGGAGACTGAAGAGAATATCACATTGCTAGTTCCAGAAGCACCACTCAATGCCTCCCTGTTGGACGGGTTATAAATCTATGTGTCTGCCTCTCAAAGTCCCAGAGGATGAATCTGGAGGCTGAGGAGGGAAAGTGTCCTTAGGGGGTTCACACCCTCAAATCTGTTTGTGCATCGACCTTCACTCTGGTCTCAGTTTCCAGCTCAGACTGTGCCTAATGCTTGTGACCTCTGCTTCTCTGGTGAGTCTCCTGAGCCCAGCCCAGCTGCCCCAGCCCAGCCCACCAGGCTTACAGGCCCCTGTGGCCTTGATGTCAGCCTCCTTCCTTACTACAGTGTCCTTGGGGCTTTAAAGGCATCTAGAGCTACAGCAATTATCAGATGTCTGCAGAACTCCGTGGATAAAGCAGTTGGCTCTATGAACCGTGTGTTAGCCAGAGGGAGGGTGTGCCTGCTTGTACGTACAATGCACACTCTTATCTTATAGCTACTTTCTACCTTTCCTCACTTTCTGTAATGCCCCCCTCTCTTATTTCATTCATGGCATTGTGAGTGGATGGTTATAGAAATTTAACTTTTTTTGCATTCAGCGATTCCAATATTTACTTCCCTTGAATTCATCACGGACCTTTATTTTCCAAAATAATTGCTAGATGTAGCTAATACAGGCACACTACTTTTTTTTGTTTGTTTGTTTTTTGAGACAGGGTTTCTCTGTGTAGTTTTGCGCCTTTCCTGGAACTCACTCTGTAGCCCAGGCTGGCCTCAAACTCACAGAGATCCGTCTGCCTCTGCCTCCTGAGTGCTGGGATTAAAGGCATGC
>CABHPR010140906.1:50309-62523 GCA_902168415.1 Peromyscus melanophrys | reverse complement strand
TGCCCCTTCCCTGAACCTTCTAAGGTGGTATAAAAGTCCTGTTTAGGGATGAACACTTAACCATCACTTGTTCTCAGCACCTTGAGCAGCCACGAATCTCTGTAGTTATTGAAAGGAGAAGCTTCTCTGAGAATAACATTTATCTTTGAGTATAAACACAGATATTTAGGGAATGACCTGGTTGGAAACATGATAATTAGTCTAAACAACATTTGGCCTATGTCCTCCTCAGCCATGAGCCATGCCTTTTTTTCTCTATACCAGTTGACATTACCAGGGATGGATTGTCTCCTGTAAGTAGGTCTCATATCCAATCGGGGAACAGTTGGTTATCACCATAACAGTTGTGCCACTATCGCATAGGTACGCACGTATTGACTAAAAGATTGACCTTTTAGTTTGTAGGGTTCACAGCTGTGTAAAACAGTTTATACCCTTTCTCTCCCAGAAGCCTGCACCTTTTAGTACTACAAAAGTAGTATGAGATACAAAGAAATAAGCTAGCTACAAAGAAACAAGCTTCTGGTTCAGTTCCAGTTTGATTTCTCTGTATTTTGTCTACAAGGCTGGTGTCCTCAGCAATAGGGTCTCAGTGTATTCTGGTGGAGGAAGGGCAAGGACTTGTATTGTCTGGGAGCCCTCTGGGCCATCCTTGAGTAACCAATAAGGAGTTATACCACAGCTGGCACTCTGATTTTTGATAACCAATGGTTTTTAGAAGCAGCATTATCCATCACTGCAGGACAGGACAAGACACTTTGTAAAGGAACAAATACTTATTTCTTATTCTATAATATTTTAACCTTTCTCATAATTTGATGAGTCTAGACTTTAAATAAACCGAATTTAACAAATACCACTCCTCCCTCTAATAACACAGGCTCCAGGAAACAGTGACTACAATATTTGCTGAATGCATAAATACACGAATGATCTACAGGTGAAGATGGAAATAAGGTTGTAAAAACAATAATTAAAAAACACACAAAACTTCCGGGGGCCTGTGATATACCTCAGTTGGCAGACAGCTTTCCTCCCATGCACAAAGCCCTGGATTTGATCCCCAGCAACACATTAAAACCTGGCCTGGCCGTGCATACCTATAATGCTTTTAGGAAGTTAGCCACGAGGATCAGAACTTCAAGATCATCTTTGGCTGCTAGGCAAGTTTGAAGCCAGTTTGGTCTTGTCCTAGAACTGAAAGGAAAACAAATATCTCTGTAAATTAGAATAAAAGTTGCACAGTTCACTTTCATTTTGTTGTTGAAAGTAGCTGAGTTCATCTAGAACAGTTTTGAGTCAAGCAACGATTTTGGACACAGAGTCTTCCTGCTGTTGAAAACCCATCTTTTCTCATCATTAGTCATTCTTGTATTATTTTTCAGGTCATATTTTTCAATGTCACTGGCTAATAACTCCTATTTTTAAAATACCATGTTGAAATATAGCCATGCAGAAAAATCTCATTTTGGACATTATCAAACAAGGCAGGCTTCATATATACAGAGAAAATGACAAGACCCCTTTTCAACTATTCCTGAAAATGATGTGATACTTGTTAATTAAAATAGTTAGTTCTTCCAATCTGCTAATTCCATATCTAGGTCCTAAAACCAACCACTGATGATACCACAGAATTGTATATAATTTTACATTTGTTGAACAGAGAAGTTGAATTATTTTAAAAATATAAACCCAAAATGTCCTGCCTATTCTAAAATTGTATTTTTATATATACATACTAAAAACATTTTTTGTTTTTCAGTATCCAGACTTTTTTGTCCCTTTCTTTTTTTTTTCTCAATGTCTGGTTTTATTACCTGTTTTTTGTGATCCTTGAAGTCTACATAAACATTTGGCTTCACAAGATACTGTATTTATGGTATAGTTGGACTCAATTACTCAATTATGGCATTAAGTATGGTGCTTTCTCTCTCTCTCTCTCTCTCTCTCTCTCTCTCTCTCTCTCTCTCTCTCCTCTCTCTCTCTCTCTCTCTCTCTCTCTCTCTCTCTGTGTGTGTGTGTGTGTGTGTGTGTGTGTGTATGTATGCGTGCGCGTGCGTGTATACGAGACAGGGTCTCATGTATCCCACAATGCCTTTAACTTACTCTGTAGCTGACGCTGGCTTTGAATGACCAATATTTCTTCTCCTACCTGCCACATACTGGGATTGCAGATCACACCACCAAGTGCAGCTTAAATTTATTGATGAAAATACAGGAGTATAATTAAGTTCCTAGAAAAACTGAAGAAAGGGGATTTTCAATTTTGAAATAAAGCCTACAGACTATATTCCTCAGGGATTTTAATGACTAAACTTTTATCCAGATTTCATTAAAAATTTTAAATGACTGTTGAATAATAGTGCGTAATGCATAATAAAGTGAAAAGATTGAAAATAAAGCATTAGTTACAACTTATGCATCTATAATAAGCCAGTGTTGATAACTCAACACTTTAGTATTTCCATCAGAAGCAACGCATCCTTTTAAAAGTTCTGGTGGAATTGAAGAGCAGTTGGAAACAGCCACATGCAAGCTGTCATGTTAAAGATGACATTTCCTGGGTCTCTGCCCTCCGGCTTGTCTTTTCCTTTCCTTGTGCAATTATTGCTCAAGCTCATAGCGTCAGCTCTCCCCACTGTGCTAACGATTCACAGCAAAGAGACTTCTTATCTCGTCCTGTTATCTCGCTGCTATTCTTGGGCATCCATCTTTCTACTGGACATGATGTCATCCTGACACTTGGTCCAAATGCAAGGTTAACCACACTCAAGAGAGAAAACTGCTTGCCTGCCTTGTTTGGGCACAAGAAACCACTACTCACATTCAGACAGACAGGCAGGCAAGAAGGCAGACAGGCAGGCAGACAGTTAGACAGAAAGACAGATAACCATCTAAGGCTCTGCTCAGGACTCAGTGATCTCACTTCTCTTCCATCTGTATGCACAGATGTGTTTAAACTATGTTGGTCCCTATGTCCATATCTTACTGTATATTTATTTAACAAAAGTCTCTCTTCATTTCCCTCTCTTTTAAATGCCTATCACCAGAATCCAAGCTCCAACCATCAAGACTCCTCACTATATTACTGGTCATTTATGACCCCACTCTCAGCAAGGGCACCTTGGAAAATATCAAAGGCTGATCAGCATGCCATGCTCTTGCCATATGCAAACTGAGCAGTTAAGTGTGAGCACTTGGGGCAGAGTGGGGCACACAAAATGAGGGGTTCTTTCTAGCATTACAGTGTCAGGTTCAAATTCATTTGAGAAGAGAAGTTTTCTGTAGCCACTTTCAGGGAAAACATGCATATTCTGCAATTTCACAGTCATTTTAAATTCAAGGCTTCATTACATAAAGTTCAGCACCTCACCCCCATGCTCATCTTCCCAGGTGTTCTGTGAGCCAGAGGGAGAGAGACCCTTGTGGTACCTTGGTGTCTAATGGCCTACTCTGAGTGGGGTGTGTAGACAGCTTCCTCATTGGTTCCCAGGGCCAGACCTTTCTCCACAGAACAGAACAGGACAGAACATCTGGGCAGAAACAGGTAAGATATAATCACCAGGGCAGGAGTTAGGTCTAGAGGGGTCGGGTGAGGCAAGACTATTATTTTCACTAAAAGGCAAATATTTGAGATGAGTGGAAGCCACTTTCTATAGAAGAGACGTTTTCCATGTTGATTTGAACTAACCCCATGGTTGTAAATTCTACTCAGTCTTGCCCTAATGTAACTGTAGGCTTATGTCCTCCCTCTAGCTGCTAATTTTGGCTTCTTTCCTAGGACACTGCATGTGCCAGAAGCTTTCTTTTTCAATTACTCTGAGGTAAGCATCAGGGTGGCACAAAATGCAGCTGGCTGGCCTTCTGCAAACCACGTGGATGCAACCCTGGAGAAAACGTGCTTTAGGAGTCCCCGTGCATCCTAGGTGCAACATCCTGTGCACGTGTGGTTCTAGAGCACCATGCCAGGTTCAGGTTGTCGCTGCTCCTCAGCTCTCCAATGCGGTGCTAAGCCTGGGTCTTCTCTTCTCTGAATCTGCCTCCCTTGAGAATCAGAGTCTCAGCACGGCTCAATAGTCTGTTTTTAAACAACTCTTCAGGTCATCACGAACCTGAGCTGTATGGGCTGCTTCTCCCTCTTTCCATCCCTTCCTCCACCCTTCCCTCCATTCCTCCATCCCTCTCTTTCTCTCTTTCTCTTCCCTTGCTCTTACAATTTGATTTAAGTGTTTGGGGTGAGGGTGGGAACCACCTGTTCAAAACCAGGCATTTCATTTTCTTTTCATCTCCTGTGTTTTATGTATTTATTTATTTGTTTGTTGGTTTGTTTTTTTAACCAGGAATGGGGATTAAATTGTCTAACCGCACCTTGTGAAAACGTTTAAACCAAATAACTGACTAGTGGTGACAGCAAGGTCCTAACACCTGTGGCTATATACTTGGGTGGTTTATATATATATATATGTGTGTGTGTGTGTGTGTGTGTGTGTGTGTGTGTGTGTGCGTGTGTGTGTATGTATGTATGTATATATGTATATATATATAAAATTTACATATAAAGTATATATATATATTTACTATCACACACCAACAGCTGGGCCTTCACTTTGGACAGTGTGTGTGTAAGTCAGGCAATGGCCTCAGCTGTCCTTCCTTAGATGTGTTTATCTACTATTCTGATGTTGTTTTCTTATTTGTTTTTTTGAGGCAGAGTCTCTCACTTCCCTGGAACTCAGTCAGTAGGCTCTGCTGGCTAGTGAGCCTCAAGGACCCACCTGTACCTGTCTCCATTTCCCTCCTGCTAGCATGACAAGTGTTTTTTTTTTTTTTTGTTGTTGTTGTTTTTTTTTATCACGGGTTCTGGGAAGCAATTGTGGTCCTCATGCTTACAAGACAAGGACTTTACCAACTGATCTTCCTAGCTTGCTTTCTTTCTTTCTTTCTTTCTTTCTTTCTTTCTTTCTTTCTTTCTT
The DNA here is from genome assembly GCA_902168415.1 of Peromyscus melanophrys. NCBI lineage: Eukaryota > Metazoa > Chordata > Mammalia > Rodentia > Cricetidae > Peromyscus > Peromyscus melanophrys. Next base: position 57,547 of record CABHPR010140906.1, on the reverse strand, counting down.
TCTTTCTTTCTTTTTTCTTTCCTTTTATTGTTATAATATTTAAAATTCTTTCTATATGAAAAATTGGCCTGACTAAAATGTGCTTCTCTGTACACAGCAGATTTTTATTTATATATTTATTATTTATTTATTTTGACGCGCATTGGAGATCCTAGGACAACTTGCCGGAGTTCTCTCCTTCCACTGTGTGGGTCCTGGGGGATCAAATTCGGGTTGTCAGACTTGGCAGCAAGCACTGAGCCATCTCACTGGGGAAACGGGGGGAAGTTCTTGCTTCTTATTTTGATGCTTTTGACAACTTGATTATCTGCAGCCAATAACAATAAATAAAATAAGTAAGTAAATGTTGCAGTATACAAGTCAGCACATTTCAGTCAGGCTAATTTTTTATACAGACACCAGAAACTAAGATTTTTAAATACTGTAACGAAAAATCACAAAAAGGTACATTATATACTGTGTATTATTAACACCATTTTAGGTTTGGTTTTGTTTGTGACTCAAGATCAGTATCAAGAATGAGCACTGCTCTGACCATATGCAGCATTTTAAGCCACTTCTTACCTGTTTGGCTTTCCTTGTTTTCTTGCGGTGCAGGACCTCACACACACTAGGCAAACAAAAGCCACTGAGCTGCATTCCCCACCCCTGTTTGATTATTTCTAATCATCACCACTGCATGGGAAGGGTTATTTAAAAGAGCTCAAAGGAAAGACAAAGAACATTTCAACCACAACATGCACAAGCCTGAAGGCCGTCAATTCCATGGCATCATTAGGCTGCTCAGTATCTTTGCTTCCCTCTTGAGCTTTTACCAAGTTGAAACTCAGTGAAAATTCTGACAGAAAAATGTAAATCTCAATAGAAGGAAAACTTTCTAAGTCAAATCTCTCTGGAAACTAGTTGGCCTGATTCTCTTTTAAAAAGTGGAATTCCCTTGAATTTGAAAACAATCTCACTTCTTATCTGAGGTTTCATGAAAATTATGCTTTTGAATCTCTCTAGATGGAGCATTCTGTCACACTGGACTCAATCAGAAAGAGTCCATGTATGTACGGAAAATATTGTCCTAGATGCACTTTGAAGAAATCATTTTCAATAGTAATTAACTCTGTCACCAAGTCTTATCCAGCGAAGTGGCAGAGGTTGCTTTTCCCTTTTTACAGAATTAAGGCAGGCTGGACTGTTTGCAGATTCCCTGCGACTTTTGGCATGCTTTTGGTTGGCGATGACTCATCGAACAGAAAGGCATTTTTCACTGCTGAAGAGAGGAAGACGTGTTTAAACAGAGCATCCTTAATCCTTCTTAAGCAGGAGGCTACCTGGATGACAGTCCAACCCTTGCTATGCTGTGCTTTCATGCAGGTGAGTCATAATTAGAAGTTACAGAACTTAGGCATTGTAAAGCCAAATAGAAAAACAAAAAAAGTTAGAACAAGTTGGTGGGTTCACAGTGATCCAAACTATGTGATACTTTAAAGAGTGCATTGTTATTATAAGACGATTTAAAATTTCACTACAGTGCTTCATAATGTTGGGGAACACATTAACACGTGGGAGAGGTCTCAGCAGAGCTGTAGCATGTTAGAACTTCTTTCCACACCACTGTGTAACTGTTGCTAGTGTCAGGGGTGGTAGGGACTGAATCAAGGGCCTGTGGATGCTGAGCACTCGTACATTTCCCCTTTTCTCTGTGTCTGATGGAGAAACTCTGATCCAGGTCATCTTGGCCAAGGAAACCCTTAAAAGTAAGATTCTTTATGTACACAATGTGCTTATAAATTCTCACATGCAGACTGGACAAACTGACAACCAGACACTGGTGTAGACAAGGAAGAGAAAATGGTAGGCCATGCCTGAGTTAGTAGGAAGCTGGCTTTGGGGTGTCACTGTGAGCATGCCTACAGAAAATGTAACCAGGGGCTCCCTGTATGTCAGGAAGATGTATCTGTGCACATGTTCAGATGACAGCTGCATTTACTGATGAGGGGGACACGTGTCTGTGTGTATACTCAGATGACATTTACTGATGAGGGAAGGAGCTGCAGTCTCAAGCTGAGAAAGTTGCTGAAATTTCCATTATTTTAAGAGAACAGAAACCAAGCCTAAATCCTGAAGTGCCACCATCTAGTACTCATTTAAGGACAACTGTGGAGGATGGTAACTGACTCAGCTTTCTGAATTATTTTCTCTGTAATGTTTGAAAGCCAATAGAATAAAAAGGAGGGGGAAAAAGTAATGTATGGGGGGAAAAATGTCAGGGAGACATTACTAGAAATAGAAGTTCCATAAAAGTACCTGTCTGAGATAAGAAAACACATGCCACTGTGAAAGTCAGAAAGGAGAGTAACAGCAGTAGGTCAGGTCTCAGCGAAGTGTCAGAGATCAAGCAACAGGGCCCAAGAGTTATCACAGTGGAAAAAGACAAAAGTGAGGAGAAATCAATAAGGCACATACCAGATGGATCCAGAAGATATGGCTTGTGTGGTAGAGATATTTGAAAGATGGGAGATTTAGCAGGGAGAAGAAAGAGGGAGAGAGAGGTGGGAAGAGAAAAAGAGGAAGTAGAAGATGAAGGAGGGGGAGGGAGGGAGGAGAGGAGATAGGAGGAGAGGAGAGAAGAGAGAGAGAGGGAATGGAGTAATAGAACCAATAGGAAATGAAACAAACAAAAAACACTCTAAACCCTTTTTGGAATGGCATAGGAAGCACCCCACCAACTGTTGGAAGTGAAACAGCCCTGCCATATGTTAGTAAACTGTTGCTGCTAACTGATGAAGCGTATTCGGTTTTCATCTGAAGGATCTTAGCCTCTTTCTTTCTTTGGAGAGGCCTCTGCTCATTCTAGGGTATATGCTACTGTCTTTTACATGTCTCTCTCCTCTTCTCTTGTTGCTTGTATTTAAATCTATACTAAAATATTTTCTTAATAAACTCTAATTTGCTTTATTAAAAATAAATTAAAAAGTAAAAGTCTGAAATGACATTAAGAAAATGCTAGAGACTGCCACTCTTCTATATCTCACTGATAACACAGCATGTGAGAATTTAGAAATACACAACTATCATTTAATTGAAGTGATAAATGAGATAGCAAATGTAGGATTTGTTCATTCATACTGCCCATGTGACAGATATTAGGAATCGTTCTAGGTCTTACATTCCCACTAGAGTTTTTTTTTTTTAAACCATATTATTTTTATGACCTACTTTAGGAAAATACTACATTTGTGGAGGAAGTGTGATGGGGAAGAAAGTTGAGTGCTGTATAATAATCCTTCTGTACACTGTGAACATGTTTTGCTCTCGTTAATAAAAGGCTGATTGACTGATAGCTGGCAGTCTTTTAGGGGCAGAGAGAATGTTGGGAAGAAGACAGGTGGAGTCAGAGGAGTTATGAGCCAGATGCAGATAAAGCAACATGAAAAGTTCATAGATGAGGTAAACAAGCCTGGGGCAGCACATAGATGAATAGAAATGGGTTAATTTAAGTTGTAAGAGCTGACTGGTGACAAGCCTAAGCTATCAGCCAATCATGTATAATTAATATTAAGTTTCCTGTGGTTATTTGGGAGCAACCACTGGGACACAGAAAAACTCCGCCTATAGTAGAGTAATAAAAGCATTCTGATGGTTTCATTTTTGGCACAAGTGATACAGGGATGAATTGTTGAGGAGAGATAGAAAATTTTAATTGATATTAAAAAACAGAGAATTCAGCCTGTTGTGGTGTTGCATGTCTTTAATCCCAGCACTTGGAAGGCAGAGGCAGGTGGATCTCTGTGAGTTAGAGACAAGTCTGGTCTACAGAGAGAGTTCCTGGACAGCCAAGGCTACACAGAGAAACCCTGTCTCGAAAAACAAAACAAAACAACAACAACAAAAAAACCCCAATAACACCAAAACAGAGAGTTATGGATTTAAAAGCATCAAGGTTTCCACAAAGTCTGATAGAAAAGAAATGATAGATTTTTCAGTTAAAAAGCAGACAAAGGTTCCTGCCCCCCTAGCACAGGGACTGGGTTTACATCACTATCATCCATGTGAATACCTAGTCTGTGTGGCAATCCCATCAAGGACAGACAGAGATAGAGACCCGAACAAGCTGTCCATCTAGACTAGTTGAATTGCTGAGCTCTGGGTTCAAGAGAGAGACTCTGTCTCAAATATATGCTGGAAAGTAATCAAGGAGTGTGGTGATATTTTATTTGTGCTGAAATGTGGTGATATTTTATTTGTGCTTTGATAAATAAAGCTTGCCTGGAGATCAGGGAGAAAAGGCCAGCCATTTTAAGTAAACAACGTTAGGCAGCACACGCCCTTAATCGGATAACTTATCAGGCAGGGTCTCTGTGTGTTCAAGATCACACTAGGGAACAGAGCCAAGCCTGGTGACACACGGCTTTAATCCCAGTACCAACCATAGAGACCTGAAGGTCTGTGAAGATAGATAGTGACAAGAAAGTGAGGTAGCTGGGCTAAGAGCCAATGAGAGGGCAGAAAAGCAAGGCAATAAAGGCGTGGGTAGACAGGAAGTGGCTCACATTTGGAAGCTGCAGGGCTAGTGAGTTAAGGTTGGCTGGTGGTTATTCCTATTTCCCTGATCTCTAAGACTTTCACCCCTATATTTGGCTCCATGTTTTTTATTTAATAAGACCATTTAGAAATTCATCTACAAAGGATGACAATGGAATTCAAATTCTAGCCCTTATATGCAGCCCCCATGAACCCGTACACAAGTAAGACAGACATTTATGTACCCCTCCCCCCCAACACACACACAAATGGGGGAAAGAACAAAGATTCTTCACTTTTGGAACTTGTAGTTTTGCACAGCATGGTAGAGACTTCTTGATTGTGTCTGTATGACCAAATTCTTGCCAATGGAGTAGGGATAGAGATGCTCTGCAAAACTGGGGCAAAAATGGGAATAATATATCTTTTCTTGGTTTTGCTCTTCCTCAAGTGGAGCATAAATGTGTTCACAGGTGAGCTTTGACCTAGAGCCTGGGTGCAGCAAAACAAAACATGGAAATAACCAGGAGACAGCTGGAACAGTGTCACCAAGAACCTGGACAGGTTTTTCTGTGACTCCAAATACATCAGAAAAGATAAATGACTTGTTTTTCTTCTTCTTCTTCTTCTTCTTCTTCTTCTTCTTCTTCTTCTTCTTCTTCTTCTTCTTCTTCTTCTTCTTCTTCTTCTCCTTCTTCTCCTTCTCCTTCTCCTCCTCCTCTTCCTTCTTCTTTTTCTGCTTCTCCTCTTCCTCCTCCTCCTCTTCCTTCTCCTCTCCTCCTCCTTTTCCCCTTTCTTCTTCAGATCTATTTTATTTATGTACATGAGTGTTTTGCGTGTGTGTGTGTGTGTGTGTGTGTGTGTGTGTGTGTGTGTGTCTGCCTGATGCCTACAGAGGTCAGAAGAAGGCATTAGATCCACTAGAAATGGAGTTACAGGTAATTGCAAGCCATCATATGGGTGCTGGTAGTTGACTCTGGTCCCCTGGAAGAGCAGCCAGTGCCCTTAACTACTGAGACATCTCTCCAGTCCTGACAGATTCTTAACTATTTTATATGGTAGCCTTTGGTATAATGTTAGGGAAAATGGTATTTGAAGTGGTACAGATATCAAAAAAAATGATGTAATTTTGATCTGAAAATCAACTAACAGCAAGGACAAAATATGGTAGCCTGGAAAGAGGATCACTCATTCAAAGGCAGAAAATAACTGACAACATGTGATGGTATGCAAGACAAATAAATTGTTCACTGAACTAGGTGCAGTGGCTAGAAATTTCCAGAAAGAGTGTGTGAAGAAGCATGGGTGAAGTATAGAAGTTAGAAAATAGGCATGTTTAAGAAGAAAATTAAAAATAAATATACAACCAATGTTGAGACAAACTTTTTGTTTTCAGGACCCATGCTGCTGAGCTAGCAATCTGCATAGCCTGAAAAAGCAAAATCTTCAGACACAAGCAGTCCTAGAAGAATGTCAACTCTCCAACGTGTACCTAGAAGGCAAAACGAGAGAGCGACAGAGACCATGACAAAGGTGCTCTTCTCAGAAGGGTGAGGAGCAGATGGACTCATGTCTCCTGCTACAGTGGTGTCATAGCTCCACCTCATTCTCCCCACTGTGCTACACATGCCCCTTTGTTCTGATTTGTAGTTTCTGCCACAGTCACTCTGTCCCTGTTTATTTGGGAGGTGGGGCAGAGGTTGGAAGAACACAACATATTGATCTGATGAGGAAGCCAGTGTTTCAACCAAGAACGCTGAACTTTGAAATGGGATAAAACAACACTCAAATTTTGGATTACTTCCCTTGGAAATCTACATCTAAATAACTTATAGCTAGTACCAAACTTTGTGTAAGCCAGGGCCACCTTTCTACCTAACTCCTTTCTCCTGACTTCTGTAACAACACTGATTAAGTTGAGTATGTTTTTCTTTACATTTCTCAGGGTCCTTTGTGAAAGTAGGAATGTGGTTTCTCTTGCAAATGTAATGGGAGCAACATTGATAGATATGATTTCTGCTTAATTTTTTAAAGATAAGTAAAAACTCATAGCCTAGAGACTGAAAGGTGTGTGATTTAAAAGAAGAGCTCAACTCCTGGCATAGAAAAGACCAGAATGGTGGATGCCAGCCAGACTAGCTCATGTGCAAACTCAGATTTTTATTCTGCCAAAAACAACGCAGGCTCCGTGTAAGAAAAACTTAATGAATGCAAACATTAAAAGAAGAGTTAGTTTGGCCTTTATCTGAAAGCAAGAGTTTTGCTTGTCATGTGTTGAGTTAACTGTTTACTGGGTACTCATGTAAAGACAGGAAGATGGTTGCAAATCTGGCCTCATTACCCTAAAGATGAGAGATGGGGTAACTCTGCCATGTGTGTCTCTGTGAGGATGATGAATAGAAGAGAGTTGGGGGCTGTCTTCCGGGATGCACAAAATTCATAAACTAGGACAGGAAAATACGACCAGTGGTGTCACATAAAGAGGAAGTACTCTTTTTCTTCTTTTTTTCTTTTATAATTTAATTTAATTTTACATATCAGCCACGGATTCCCTTGTTCTCCCTCCTCCCGCCCCCCCACCTTCCCCCCAGCCCACTCCCCATTCCCATCTCCTCCAGGGCAAAGACTCCCCTGAGGACTGAGTTCAACCTGGTAGATTCAGTCCAGGCAGGTCCAGTCCCCTCCTCCCAGGCTGAGCCAAGTGTCCCTGTATAAGCCCCAGG
>CABHPR010140906.1:13745-31751 GCA_902168415.1 Peromyscus melanophrys | reverse complement strand
ATCTATCTATCTATCTATCTATCTATCTATCTATCTATCTATCTATCTATCTATCTACCTATCTATCTATTGAGACAGGGTTTCAATGTATCCAATGCTGACCTTAAAATTGCTATGTGGCAAAGGATGACTTTGAACTGATCCTCAAACATCCATCTTCCAAGTGTTGGGATGGGATTACAGGTATGTGCCACCAAGCATTACTTCAAAGGAACTTTGAAATTCATCTCAAAATCTTATTATAGATGAACATGAAAGCCATTCCTAACATCTAGTATGGAGTTTTCATCCATTATGCAACAGTCAGAACAAAACTCGAACCTCTCTACTTGTTTTCTGATTTTTTTTTTTTTCGAGACAGGATTTCTCTGTGTAGCTTTGCACCTTTCCTGGAACTCACTCGGTAGCCCAGGCTGGCCTCGAACTCACAGAGATCCACCTGGCTCTGCCTCCCTAGTGCTGGGATTAAAGGCGTGCGCCGCCGCCGCCACCACCACCTAGCTTATTTTCTGATTTTTAATAACAGAGTTATTTTAGGGTCACATGAGATGCTTAACAAATTATTGTCAGTTAAATTTGCTGAAAGATTAGGAATTTGGGTCAAAGTCATGCTCTCTTGTCATGACGGTCCATGGAAATCATTTAGAAATTTAAAAAGAAATTAACAAAACAAACCACCAACACAAGAGATCCTGGTTGGACCAACCACTAAAGTATTAAACAAGTTCTCTAAATGCTTTTGATGTATGTGTCTAGACTAGTGTTTGAGAAAACTAGGTGTTGAAGCACACACCAATGTTTGCTTTCCACGATGGTTGGATAGGAAATAGAGCAAAGTATCCAGCTGAAATAGCTAGTATGTCCAGTTACACAGAGAACGAAATCATAGTTATACTGGGGAAACAGTTTGATTTTTATGCTGCTTTTTTTCCAGGTTTTCTGTTGTCATAATTTCATTATAGAATATGTAAGAAAGACCATGAACTTCTGATATTAAAAGGCATGAATCATGAAAATATTTTTTTGGGGGGGGCAGGGTCTCATTATGTAGTCCAGGTTGACCTCTACCTAGTGATCCTCATGCCTCTGCCTCCCAGGTGCCATGACCATAGTTTATGCTGCTATACCTGTCTTGGCCATTGACTTGTGTAGGTCTTTACAGCTGGCACCCTGTACAAAATGGCTGCTAGAACATTAAAAATAGTGACCTGGTGTTTTGATTAACTTCTGAATGAATACTCAACAGAAACCATTGAAGGCCACTCTTATTTTTAGGGTTATAAGGATCTCATGTTGTCTTGTATCCAAGAATAATGTAAAAGGACAGAGACCATGCAGAATCACAGACCAAGAATGAGCTGTGGAGGGAACATTTCATGTAGGGTTTTGTAAACCCCAACGATCCAAGACCATTTCTTTTCTCATCTTAATTGTGTCCTGGCGCATGAGTTCGGTGAGCTCCATAATAAAAACACCAAGAAAGACATTTCTGATTGTGTCACTTTGGTGTGTGAGTGTGGTATATGTATATGTTGCATGCATGTGTGGTGTACATGAGTCTGTGCATGGAGACTAGAGTAGGTGTCGGGTGTCCTGCTGTCTGACTCCCCACCTTGTGCTTTTGAGGCAGGGTTTCTCACTGAAACTACTACCAGGATGGTGTCCTTCAAGTCCCAGAGATCCTCCTGTTCCTGTCCCCGCCACCATCGCTGTGGTTACAGGAACATGTAGTCACACCAGGATTGTTTGTTGTTGTTTTTTTTTTTTTCGAGACATGGTTTGTTTGTGGATACCTCTGCTGTCCTGGAACTCACTCTGTAGACCAGGCTGGCCTCGAACCCACAGAGATCCACCTGGCTCTGGTTCCCGAGTGCACCAGGCTTTTTACTTAGGTGTTGGGAGCCAAACTCTGGTTCTCATGCCTACACAGCAAGCACTCTTTCTTACCTTCTGAGCCAACTCATCAGCCCCTGGCTCACTTTGTGACATCCCAGTTAGACCAGAGGAGTAAACCTTGGACCCCAGGAACATTCATTAATAATGGTGGGTATGTTCTCTCCTTAACCCCCTTCATCTCCCTTAACCCTTCATCTCTCCTTAACCCACTGCTCTCCCCTTGCTGACCAATTCTCCTTCTTTTACCTCTATGGTTTTAGGATGATATTTTAATTATAATATCCTCATCAAGTTGTGAGTGGCTCAAAAAAAAATCCAAAGTCTTTATAAGATTGATTTAAATAACAGTTTAAGAATCTTCATTTCTCTACTGGTGAAGGCACAGATTGTTCTGTTGTAGGAGTGACTGGGACAAAGAAGCACAGTAGCTCCAGTCAACGGCAGAATCCTTATCCTGTTATCCCATGGGCCTCTTCTCTCTTTCCTAGTTCTATGTTCTGTGATGTAAGTTTTTCTTTTCAACGCTAGCAGTATGGACTGTGTTTCTATAACTTGTGTATAAATCAACATTCAAAATGCCCTGTGTTTCACATCCCACTTAGGGGAAACCCACAATCTTTATTTTTCTCACATAATGCTGGGAAGAGGGAGAGATGGCTCTGGCAATTTTGTTATTGGCAGTTCCCACAGAAGTTTCTGTTGCTGGATAGTTTGAAAAGACAAGAAGGCAAGAGGATGGTCACACAGCTTCAAAGGCATCTTTGACAGTGTGGATCCAGCCAAGAGGAGAAATGAGAGAGCAGGTCCCAGTGACGTCACCATTCTGTGGTTTGTAGTTGTCATTTGGTACAACTAGAGCTACAGTTTTAATACAGTAAATTAATACTGTAATTGAAGTTCAAAATGCCAGTACTTGAGGATATAATTATATTTGATGTAACATGTTAAGCATTTTCTTTCTGAGACAGGGTCTCATGTAGTCCAGGCTGGTCTCATACTCACTATGTAGCCAAGGGTGACCTTGAACTCTAAATCCTCTTGCCTCTGCCTCTTGGAGGCTGGGATTACAGGTACGTGATATACTGCTTTATCCTTTGCTGGGAATGGAAGTCGGGGCTTTGTGCATGCCTGATAAGCACTCCAACAACTGAACTGCATCCCTATCACACAGAACAAGTGTTTTCTACCTTTCAGACAGTAAAAATGTCCACATAAGCCTCAGGTGTTGACAGCAGTTGAGCACACTTGTAGGTTTTGGTGATTGGTCAAGTGAAACTTGGGATGAGCATGGTGATGCTGAGGCACGGTGTGTTTTTATTTGGATTAGTCTGGTTGACACAGTCTTTTTTAGTTCCTGTGTCTGTAATCCAAAAGTTTGAGTCATTCATAGACCCAATCCATTTTTCTTTGAGTTTGCTGAGCTCCTGTTTCGTGCGTCATATGAAGACATGAATAATATGTTGTATGGCCACAGCTGCTGCAGACTGGAGTGCCAATTTCTGCTTGTGACTGGCATGGGAAAATCTACAGGAATGTGTTTGCATTTGTAGTCACCAAACACTGAGCACACACAGTGTGCTATGCTTGGCATTTGACAGAGGGATTGTGGGATGGCTAAAATGAACATGGGGAATGGTAGCTCTATGTTAACACACACAGCCTCATCAGAAAACACAAGGTTTATTTACACTTTTCACTGATTTTGATTAGAAGTTTAGAAAAGGAAAAGGTAGACCAGACAGATTTTCCTGAGAAACATAGGAATTTTGAGGTACTGAAATGAATGATGTATCAGGCAGAACAAAACGAAGATTCCTGGTCCTGGGTACCCCTTGAAGTGGAAACTTCCTATATAAGAATATGCTGCTGAGGAAGGGGCTCATGAGTCTCACCTAGCTGAGGCACTTTTCACAGTCTATGGCTGCCAGGGAAGGGAGAGTCAGTTTTCTTTAAGGATGTGGCCCTTGTAGATGGACTGTGCTTCAGTGGATGGTCCCATATCCATTTAAATACATGCAGTACTAATTGAACTTACTGGGATATTAGGGAAAAAAGAGGACATGAAGTTGAGAGGGGTCTAGAGGGTAAGGAATTGGGTCCAAGAGGAGTTAGGGGGCAGATTGTGAAATGATGAAAATACATTGTATGCATGTACAAAATTTTCCAAGCATGAATAAAAATATTATAATAAAATTAAATTAAAAAATTAAGATTAAATATACTGATTAAATGATTAATTTGGCAGTATTTAGCTTGAAGAGTGGCAGGGAAGTCTGTCTTCTGAGGTTCCTCAGTCCCTTGTAGGCTGTTTAGTTAGAATATTCATTGTGTTTAACTGAGATGAATCTGAAGAGAAAGTATTGGCCCTCTCTGGTTAAGTGCCTGCGGTCTGCAGATGCAAGGATGTTCATTCAACCAGGTGAGTAGGGAGGAGGAGTACTGGGGTCTTTGAAGCATCCTGAAATTGTTGGAAAGCCCTCATGCTGTTGAGAACTTGGGAAGGTGAGCATGAAACTTTGATAGCCCTATATTTATTTGGAGCAATTCATTCTAAAATTTTCTTTCAGTATGAGCAAAGGAGAAGAAAGGAATAGAAATTTTAAGTTCTGGAACATTTCCCAGGCTTCTTGTGGGGTGCAGAGATGGATGTATCCTCATGTATCACTGCACTGAACCACTCCAGAAAACTGTGCAGTGGGTACCATTCTTTGCATTCCTTACTGGATTCTTGGACAGGGTAAGCACAGCTGGCCATTGTCCACCATACACTGTTGCTTGCTAGTTCTTTTCTTTTAAAGATGAGTCTTTAGATGTGGAACTCTGCAGTTACATTAATCTGTAAACTTGTACCCAATCTAGAATACTTTTGGGAATGTCAAGGCCCAATATCATAATTATGTGCCAACAAAAATTATATACTAATGCTATCTGTGTAAACCTGGACTTCTGGTTACCATCATTTAAGGGCATCATGGAGTTCTTGCTAAGAGCAGACTCACTTAGAGACTGGAGAGTCATTGTACCCCAGTCCCCACTCTCAGAACCTCTGTCTCTGTAGTGTGGGGAAATGTCATCTTACAATTTCTGCTGAAAAAATTTTCCCAATTTTCTAAGGGATGACTTTTCTGACAAACGCACTGGGGTTCTGCACAGAATTCCAAGAAAGAAATCATTTCTCCAACAGCCCCAGAACAGAAGTCAAGATGTAGTTCAGTTGTAGTGCCTCTCTGCTCATAGGGTGGGGCTCCCTTTGATGGGACATTCCCTTAGTCTCTCAAGGTTGGGCAGGCCAGGAGTGTTATTTAAACTCTATTGAGTCCCCTGAGATTGCTATGCCTTCATATCTCCGGAAAAGGCAAAATGACTGTAGGATCCCTTTGAGGTCCCTGGTGAGAGATGACTTGATAGTGTAAAGTACCATTATGACAAATAGACCCTGAGATCCTGTCTATGAGTGATACTAGAGTCAACATTAGCATCGAGAGGAGAATGACTTCAAACCTCCACTGGCTCAGGTTTTTCCTAATGATGCTCATTGTACTATATCAGTCAATGTTTTCTCAATCCAGAGTGAGGATTACTTTTTTGTGAAGATGACTTAAGGGGAGACTGAAACTTGTTCTATCTGCAAAGACGGGATGAATCAGGTTCTGACGTGGAGTAATCACTGACACAGGCAGAGGCTTGTTCAATGACACACGTTGGATGAGGCCGACACCACACAGGAGACTAAATTTGTCAGCATTTCCCAAAGGACCCGAGGTTTGATAATATTAATGTGCCGGAGCCCTTTAAAATTCATAAGCCTAAAAGAAATTCTAATATTCTAATGTGTTACATGGAAGAACAAGGAATTCAGTGTTGGCTTTATTATACCTGTAATTTTATATATTTCAATTATAGAATGCACAGGGACAGAATGAACTGGTTATTTTAAGTAGTCTATTTTCTTTAATTCTTATAATTCAGCTTATAGATTTGAGAACCATTTCTCAGATTCCATTGTGTTCTGGATGCTCTGAAGGGGTTTGTTGACATGATAAGTAACAGAATCATAACATACCACTTAACTTAACAACAGATATTTATGCCGTGAATTTTTTTTTTTTGTGGTTTGGTGTGAGAAAATATTTCAAACTGCAAAGTGTATTTTAAGTTAATTACTTGGTCAGAAGGCTGTGTAGTGAGATGTTCACATTAATATTTCTTATGTTGAGAAAGACACTGTATATAACCTTGAATACTAACAGAAGGCAGTATAACAGCAGACAAAGGACTTTTTATGCTGTTAAACTCTCTGCATATGAGTTCAGTGGGGGTGTGATTAGTTATACCGATCCTTTTTATAGGTAACTTTCATTCTTATCAGTAAGAAATGAGACTGGGTTTTCCAGCCTATTTTCTACATCAAAGGAAAAATGGTCCACAAGCTCCTTGTTTATGAGTGTAACCTGAGGTGTTGGGGATATAGCTCAGTGGTAGAGCATTTGCCTAGCAAGCACAAGGGTCTGGGTTCGGTTGGGTCCTCAGCTGGCTGGGGTGGGTGGTGGTAGTAAATGACTGTAACCTGATACTTGGAGTCAGAGGAGAACTGCCATCAAGAGACCCTTTCCCTCTGGGAGCCGCAGCTGAACTTCCCGCAGAAGGGTTGCAAAAGCTTCAGCTTGCATCAGTGTTGCTTGTGCTGCTCCCCAAGCTCAAGCTTCCTTGATCGTGCCCTTTCCCATCTCAGGATGGCTCTTTTTGTCTGGCTTGAGAGCAGGAATTTCTGGTTTTCTGAGAGCCACTGGTTGTTTCTCAATGTGTTTAATCTAGATGCTACTCAGAGAAATGCTCCAAATCATCACACACTAGAACCTGGGCTAGGGAGTCAAGTGCAATGCCATAAGGTAGCAGTGTATGCTGTTTCTCATCACTCTGTCTATGGTGTTGGGAAACCTGTAAAACAAAGGCTGGGAAGTTTTATTTGCTTGTTATCCTGCCTCATTTCTTCAACTCAGCCACGCACACCCTAGCTTCACCCCTTCAGGTTAGACCCTGCTTATCCTCGTCTCTCCAGAATGCTATCTATTGTGATTTTACAAAAGTCCATTTCCCAGAGTGAAACTTCAATTACTTTAGAATATTCTTGGAATATATTTCCTCTTTCATTTGAGAGAAGGAAGTTTAGTCCAGTGGCTAAGTCACACTGCCGGGAATCAAATGCCTCCTATATCATTGACTGGCTGTGTGTCCTCTAAGAGTCACTTTATGCCCTAGGTTTATTGTCTTTAAGATGGGATAATAACAGTGTCTATCCTATGTCTGCTAATATATCCACTCCTCATAGTTCCCCAACTTTGTGAGGGGTGAATAAATTAACAGGTGCAAAACATCTGGGACACGGAAAGAACCTGTTAAAATCATGTAAATGTTACATATTATTTGTTGTGTTTTGACCACTGGGCCATTTCTCTGGCCCTAACTACTTGATGTAAAGTTTTACTCTCAGATTTAGGAAAATGAAGAGTATTCTCTTCTTTAATCTTTAGGAACCATTGGCTTCTTTACAGAGAGAAAAAGATATAAATGCACTACAGAAAAACCTCAGCCGATCAATACACAGAGTTGTGGAGTCCAGTCCCAAAGGATGCACCTACAAAACACCCCCGTGGGAACACTGTGGAAGAGGGGCAGAGAGACTGTAAGAGCCAGACAATCAGGGCCTTTCCTGTAATATTGTGTCTCCTAGTAATATCAGAAGCTACACTTGTAAAAAAGTCTCACCGACAAGACCACCCAAATGTGAGCTGAATGAAGAAGATACCATCAAACCCAAGGAAAAGCCCACAGGGCCTCAACCCTACACAAAGAACTATAGGCAACTGAGGAAAATTGATTGTCTAGTGCCAAATGGTCAGCACTGAAAATATACATACAAGTGACATTATAGGAACTCAACAGGCTACGTTTAGGAATATATATGCATATACAAATACATATGTGCATGCAATAACAATTGATGAAAAAACGATTTTGAAAGAGAGCAGGGAGGGGTATATGGGAGAGCCTGAGGGGAGGAAAGAGAAAGGAGAAATGCTGTAATTAAAATATAATGTCAAAAATAAAAAAAATGATAAAAATGTATAGTGATGAAGTTAAAGAAATCTCAGGAGAAGTGTGACAGTACAAACATGTTATTTGTAAGTGAAGCTGAGCCTTATTTATCCTCATAGAAAAGTGAATTCAGAAGATTCTCATTTAACACAATTTGGCAGCTACTCCTAATAACATTGTATTCTTTCATTCATTCATCCATTCATTCATTCATTCATTCATTCATTCATTCATTCATTCATTTGACAAGGTATTGTTACATAGCTCTGGCTGGCTTGGAACTCACTATGAAGACCAAACTAGCTTTGAACTTGAGATGTTCCTCTTGCCTTCGTCTCTTGCTTGCTGGGATCACAGGCTTGAGCCACCACACCCAGCATACTTCCTGAAACGTCTAAAGAGAAGTGCACTGTCTTATCATTAACAACATTTTATCAGTTCCAAAGGTAAATAACTTCATACTTACCTGATTGTCTCCTCAGGGCCTCTGCGGTGGTGCCAGTGCCTTCTTCTTGGCGCTGAGATTATCTTTGCATTTTTCAAATTAAACTTTGTGTTAAGAGTGAATACCTTTGTCTAGGGGAAGGCCTTGATAAGCTTATTGGTGACATAGAAGGAGGATCTGAAGAAGCAAGAGTAGAAATAGACAAGGAAACAAAGGTATGGGTAACCCGCTCACCTCTTTCCATTAGTATAACCGCATATCACCCCTGCTCCCCGCAACCAGATGGTGAGACCCCCGTTGTTGAAGACAGCACATACTGTTGTTGTGGGACATGGAGAAATAAACGTGGCACTGAACCAGAAGCTTCCTCCCGGCTGCATAGCTCTCATAGTACTCGGGGACGCTATGCAGGCTCGTGGGGAAAAGTCATCAATGACCTTAACCAGTGGTAGACCCCATGTCGGCGGTACCTGCCAGGCTGGAGGTGTTCACTGGTGCAAGAGTGGGATGAGTGGTACAAGCTCATCCAACCTCTTTCTGATGGATTTGAGGCCTGCTTCACACTAGAGAATTCTATCCGGTGCTGTAAACCCCATCAAAAGCCCTTGGCTCGAGGGAGTCTAAGCCCCAGGGGAACGTACTATTATTGTTTTGTTAAATGGACATGTTGTCAAACTGCCTCATAAATATTTGTGTTTATAACCGCAAATTAGTGCTGATGTCAGCCTTGGTCAGAGAAGTTTCTGTTTGTAGTGGGAGATGGTTCTTCACAGTGCTGAGAAGAGGTGAGTGTTGAGTGCTCAGCTTTAAACAGGGCCTCTATGTCACCCCTCCAAAACGCAGAGGGTGTCATAGCAGAGGGAGTGGAAAGACTTGCAGAGCTGAAGGTTGGGGAGGAATGTTGTGAAATGCTGTCTGTGGATATGATATGGCTGGTGAACTCATGAACTCACAGCAACTGTGGCTGTCAGCACAAGGCTTGAACAAGATGGGGCCAGTCAACAGTCCATCATGGATGGGGCAGTGGTTCCTAATGTCCCACTCTTAGTGGGGAGCAATTGTTAGGCCACTCTTCCCCATATATTGTTGCCTGAGGAAGAAGAATCATTTTATTCAGTATTGTAGCTACTAGTAAGTTGTCCTTGCTCAAGTAAATAAGCCCCCACCAAGCTCCTATAAGTAACTTTAATTGAACTCAGTAGGTCACAAAACAAGCAAGCAAACAACAAAAAAAAAAGAACAAAATAAGTAAGAGGGGAACTTGTTGAGAAGTAGGACTTCAGCAGGATTTGGGGGGAGGAGAGAGCATAATGGGGTGAAATGACAGAAACACACTAAATACATGTATGAAAGTGCCTGTATGCTGTGGATATCGCTCTGTATAAATAAAATGCGGATTGGCCAGTAGCCAGGCAGGAAGTATAGGCGGGACAAGCAGAGAAGAGAATTCTGGGAGGAGGAAGGCTGAGACAGAGAGACGCTGCCAGCTGCCACCATGAGAAGCAGATGTTAAGATACCGGTAAGCCATGAGCCACATGGCATCATATAGATGAATATAAATGGATTAATTTAAGATATAAGAACAGATAGCAAGAAGCCTGCCACGGTCATACAGTTTGTAAGTAATACAAGTCTCTGAGCGTTTACTCAGTTGGGTCTGAGCGGCTGTGGGACTGGCGGATGAGAGAGATTTGTCCTAACCGTGGGCCAGGCAGGACCAGGAAAACTATAGCTACACCTGTATTAGTTCTTTAATGTTGATGTAATAACATTCAGTGACCAAAGTAACTTGTAGACAAAAGTGTCTAGTTTGGTTTAGAGTTTCGGGGAAATAAAAGTCTATCATGGTGCGGAGGCCAGGCAGGCAGTCGCAGGAGGAGAAAGGCTAGAGACCACATCTCAGCTACAGACAAGAAACAGAAGCCTGAACTCCCAAATCTCAACCCCAGTGATTCATCCTCCAACAAAACTCCATGTTCTAAAAGTTCCATGACCTCCCCAAACAGGCCACCCAATGAAGATCAAGTATTCAAACACGTAAGCCAATGGAAATTTCTCATTCAAGCCACTACAATGTCAAAGAATCATTATACATACACACACACATACACACACACACACACACACACACACACACACACACACACACACACACACCATGGAATCAGAGGAAGGGAGAAAAAAACAAAGGGAACCCGGAACCTCAGTAGAAAAGTGAAGAAATGCCCGACTAAGAGCTTGAGAGTGGCATAAGCCCTCCACTCAGCTGTCCCCATGACTGACTGGGCAGATTGCAGGGTTTCAAAGTTGTTCCTAATATTGGAAGGTTTTTGTTTTGCTGTTTTGCTTTCTAGTGCCCAACAGCTACTCACATCTCTCTCAACCCCCAGTGAACCCTGATATAACCCTTTCTCCGCCCCTCCCTCAGTAGGATAATTTTGTGGTCTTTAAAGAGCCCAGACTATGGAAGACTGTACCCTTGACCACACCATAATACACACACACACACACACACACACACACACACACACACACACACACAGGGAGAGAGAGAGAGAGAGAGAGAGAGAGAGAGAGAGAGAGAGAGAGAGACTGCAAACTGATTCTGGCGTTCCAGGTGTTAAATATCTGGGAGGCATATGACAGGTTAAGGAAAGACTGGGAGCAGAATGGAAAGCTGCTTCCTGGTGGTCCTGCAGATGGGAAGGCTGCCTCCCTTCTTCCCTGCTTAGCCAAGCACAGGTAGTGGCCATGTACTTCAAGTCACACACTACCCATATAATTTGCACATATTATCCCATGTTCCACAAAAAACACCAGGTGGAGACTATTATTATGCCTTGAGATGGATAAGAAAACAAAGGCAAAGTCACACTAATTCTTTAGTTCAAGATCTCACAGCTGAGAAGACCCAGGATGGCAGAATCAGTGTGAGAAGAAGCACTCCCAGATGTCAGATGCCCGTGACACTCTTGGTACCATAAGCCTTTGCTGACCTTGAGATGGGGGTTGGGGGAGACAATGACCTATTTGTGTCTGAGGGCAGGAAAGTTGAACCTTGAGTGGGATGGGCTTCAAGTTGGAACCAGATCAATATATATACTTTGTATATACAGGGAGCCTGTTCAGGGAATATGACTAGTGGCCAAGGCTATCATCCTGATGAAGCCCATGGTTTGCTCTTTTCCAGACTTTTGCCTGTTACTGGGTCATGATGTCATTGAAAAACAACTCCATTTAGAGCATGTCCAGTGAGGAAATACTTAAAGGTGAAGCATGGGCATTAAGATTAAAATAAAAACAAGTGAGACAGGCTTCATTTCACTGTTGCTTAACAGTATTGTAAGAGATGAAAAAGACCTCAAGCAAAAGATAAGACAGAAAATTGGAAGGAATTGAAAAGGAATACAGAAAAAGAAACCTTCTATTTGCAACTGACATTTAAATCATCACTTTGCTGAACACAGAATCAGCAAACAAGAAAGTGCTTTTTACAGAGGAAACTTCAGTAAACATAGCTTTATAATTTATTTTATTTAAATATTTATATTCAGATGACTCTAGGTCTGATTTCTGCACACAAGCTTAGTTGATCTCAATATTTTCTTTTTTCTTCTTTACAAAGTTCTTAACAATATCCTCAAGGTATTGTTAATCATAAGTACTTGATCTTGATGGGTCAACATTAACACTGCATCATGTTTTTCATGGTAGACCTTTGTCCCAAGCAAATGTCATCAGTTTCCAGGAAGAAAAATCAATTCAAAATGACTGCAAAATAAATGAAAAGGAAAAGAAATTCTTAAAAATCAATATATTGAAAAATAAAAATATTTCCAATTCAACACCCCCCTGTCTCACACTCACACACATACAGCACACATGTCATATATATGGTGGTGGGGATCAAAATGCTAGGCAAGTACTCTGCTGACTGACCTACATTCCCAGGGAAGTGTTCTGGTCTAAGAGACATCTTTACTGTTCTCCCTAGCCTAAGCTGTGGTACACAGCACACACACACACACACACACACACACACACACACACACACACACATGTATGCACATATATGTGTAATATATACATAATGGTATCTAGATGGTTTTTTATAAAACAAACAAATAAAAAAAGAAACTTCCTTCTAGGAGACAAAGCTTCCCATCAGATCAAAATATGATATAACAGTATGACTAAAAGTCATCTTCCATTCACCCCCACTGACTTCCTTTACATAGGGACAAACTCAAATGTATTTAGTTTGTAAATACTCACTATAAAATAGAATGAACATAAAATGATCAAAATAAAAATACAGTATCCATATACAGAAGATTATGCACATTTACTAGTTTTTATAAAATTATTGGTTGGTGTTATAGCTTATTCTTGAATTGGAAGATGGAAATGTCTAAGAAGTCAATTGTTTGTGCAAGCATCGATGGAGTTAGAAACTTTGAACCAAATTACTGTGTTCTACAGCTCAGTCTGGGGAGAATTGTAGATGTCCCTGAGGCCAGAAAACTGCCCTGGGGATGTGGGTCAGTCGGTAGTTATGGTCTAGTGTTTCGATCTCCATCACCACGGGTAACACATGGGATCTGCCTGTCTCTCCTCTCAAATGCTGAGGTTACAGACAAACATAGCTTTTTTTTTAAACATGGGCTCTGGGGATTCACACTCAAGTCCTCATGCTTGGCAAGTGCTCTTACTCACTGAATCACCTCCCCAACCCCGATCACAACATTTTATTCCAGTTACAGAGGCCTAGCTGGTGTCAGGAGGATCAGATACGTGTCATCACTTACCAGCTCTCTGACTGGACATTATTTCAATTCTATGGGTCTCAATTTACTTCCCATAAAATGTGATAATAACAGGACCCATTTCATGGACTTGTTATGAGCATGAATTGAGATAATACATATAAAGAATTTAACAGTGTGTTTGATGCATAGAAGTCAAATAATAAACGATAGTCATTATAATTAGGGTGGTGTTTGTGGTAATGGTGATGATTTTAGTCTAGTTCACCAACTCTCTTACCTTTGACCCTTGGTTTCTGTTGAATATGACCAAGAAACCTCAAATATCCATTTACCATCTCTTTATTTCAGTTGGGTTATGGAGTAACTGTAGACATAATTACTTAAACAGAAAGTATTGGAGCTTCTGCTTTTTATGGTCTCTATCTAGAGGAACTTCTGTTTTTCACACAGTGGTTGCTGCAAAGATTCACCTTATTCACTGTCTTCTACATTATCTTATTTAGAAGTGAAGCTATTATTCTGAGAAAATCTGAAATCAAGACTTCGAGGACCCCAAACCATCTTTGTTGTTTTGTTTCTGTACAGGTCCATAGCATCTACATCAGTCTCCCCACGTCCTCTGATCCAAGTTTAAGAATTCAATAGCTGTTCTGTTCCCTGCCTCCTCTGGTCTCCTAGCAGTACTGCATCCAAGCATCAATCCGGTCATTACTTACATATGCCAACTGTGACAATCTTGCCTCTGAAGACCTCCCCAAGCTGGCTGCTTCAGTTTGAACCTCTGCTCTGATCCTTCCGTCAGTGTTAACTATAACAAGTCATTTCTTCCTTGACGATGTCAGTTACTCTATATCCAGTTAGAAGGAATTCTTCATGTGGAGTAGCTATGATGATTAAATTAGTGCCTGTAAAGTGCTTAGAACATGGCTTTGATTCTAACGGCTGTGTAAGAAACAGCTCGTCTTCTTCATGTAGAAGACATACTCCTTGAGAGGCCTTGTGGGAGGCAGAGCAAAATGCAGAGAGCTTCTCTCCCCACCTTCTGGCATCCTGAACCAATAGACAGTCAATAGTTTTGAACAAGTTGCTATTGGAACTCAAAGCTATGAGCCTGGATTTGGGATGCCAGTGTCAAATGTCATGTGTGATGTTGCTAGTGGTAGCATCCTAGACAAACAGTGTCGGTGGCAGATCATCCTTTCTACTTTCTTAGGGTGAAATCTCCCTGGCCACTTCCAGTTTTATGAACCTAGCTCATCAGCTTTTATACTGTGATGTGCCTGAAATGATGTCAATGTATTGCTTTTCTAGTTGGCTAGCTGGTGTCCACTTCTCTGTTGGAGCCAGCAATCTGGACAAGCGCAGTGGCTAGCACGGCTTCTTTTTCTGGAGAAAAGGTCTCATGTAGCCTAGGTTAGCTTTGAGCTTGCACTTCTGATCCTCCTGTGTTCACCTCCCAAGTCCTGGGGTTAGAGGCATGTAGCGGTACTTTCTGGTGTTAGCAATCAATCCCAGACTTCCTGCATGGCAGGTGAGCACTCAGCTCTGAGCATTATCCCTAGACTCTGTTAACAGCTTCTTGAAACTTGTTTAGGACACATGATTTCTTTATTCCTATCCAGATGCTCCTCGTGTTCATGTTTCTGTGGTGTCTCTGACAAACGTTTTTTCCTCCCTCCTCCATCTCTCTGCGTCTCTCAGTCTCCTTAAGAGTTCTCCTCATGTAGCATAGCTTCCATCTGCCGATGCTGTGTTCATCTGTCCAATCACTTAATTTTATCCTGTTTCTCCATCCCCTTCTTAGATTTAACATCCCCCCAGTCCATCAGAACCCTCCCTTGATGGAGTTCATCCATGTCAAAGTCTTCAACTACGTTGACTTGGCTATAAACCATGTCTTTTAAGTTTTGTTAACTTCCCGAGTCTTATTAGTATCTCATCTTCCTCCAGGATGGTATGTTTCAGTTGAGAAGAAATAGGTACATAAATGGGTCTTTAAATTAATAACTTTGGAAGGTCTCTACAACTGATTGAAATATTTAGATCTGATGCAGGTTACTCATGGACACTACCTTGGTGCCACACAAGCACACTGACCTGAGTTTAGAACCATGGCATAAGAATCTGGGCACTACATGCCTGTAATTCCAGTGCTAAGGAGGTGGAGACACAAAGATCCTTGGGGCTTGCTGGACAGCTAGCCTGGTGGAAGCAGCTCCAGGTTCAGTGAGAGACTGTGTAAAATCATAAGGTGGAAAAGTGATTAAAGAAGATATTCTGGCCTCTACATGCAGGAGCACACATATGCATGCACACTTGTATATACACATACACACACAAGAAGATGAACACACACACTACACACAAAAGAATTCACATTCCTTGCATATTGTTTTAAGAATCTGACTCAGTAAGTCTGTGACGGATCAAGGAAAGCTATACTTTCCACAACCCAAACCTCTCTGATTCTGTCTCTGGGAAACACTGGCTGAGGCTATCCCATGCAAAAGGAACATAATAGACTGAGGCTATCCCATACAAAAGGAACAAAATGGCCTGGTCTGCTTTGTTCTGAATGACAAAACTTTCTCAAACTCAATTAAATTTTCATTTTTCTACTTTATCTATGTGTGTTCTTGCATATTCATAGTTTGTCCATTGGTTCTCTTAAGAACATTCTAAGTAAATTAGTGATGTGCATGTATGTTTTATCCACATAGAGTCATGTCTACACAGGACATACAAACAATGACTTGGGTTGTGGTAAAATGTGTGTGTACTCAATCACTCTCCACAGTATAGCCACCTCTGAGGTGCTATTTTGTGGGAGTACCATTGCTTTCTTTTTCGTCTTTGGACACTTCCTCATCCATTCTGAATCAGCATCTTCCATTCAAATGAGCGTGGCATTCTTGGAGTCTGAGGGCACCATGTACAGAGTGGCAGGCAATCAAGCGTGTTTGCTTCTTATTCTTTGAGTCTCGCCTCTGGGTCACCTCATACTTGTTCCCATTTGGGAGGTAATTGGGAAGGGCAGGGAGGTGCATTCTGCTGACTAGCCTCTTCAAGGCATCCACCCAATGGAACTCTGCTCAAGGCTGCTTCTTTTTAGACAGTTTTCTGCCAAGTTGAGATTACACCGCAGCTGCTGAGTGCAGGTAAGTCCGGCAGGGAAGCGAAACTCCTTCCACCTTGTCATAGTGTAAATATTTGCATATTGGTAGAAGAACTGCATGGCCATCTTAAACCAGACACCAGGTTCCAAGTGCACAAAGCTCTGTAACCCTTCGTGCATGCTTGAGAACAACACAATGCTCTGCACCACATCCTGAACTCTTTGGAGACACCACCGACAGAACAAAAGCAACCTTGTCTTCAAAAGAAGACCCTAGGCACCAGCCTACGCACACAGGGCCTCTCCTTCCCTCCTCCTAGTCCAGTAAGGCCCCAAATCTAGAAGAGAGGCGCTCTGACTACTTGCATGGTGTGAGTCCTTCTCAGATTATCCTCAATAAGTCTGTCTATGCTAATAGCTGGTTCCTGTTCCCTGACTCACATGTATGGTATCCTAATTCATAAATCTATTCATAAACATTTGCACTCTAGAATCAGCATGCAAGTCTAGAAACATATATTTCTCTTATAAGATGGTAAATACATAGTGACTGGTCTAACCATAGAAGGCATTTCACACTTAGCCAACAGACAAAAGCAAATGAATAACACTGGGTCAAGCAAAACAGCTCAGTAACATGTCTTGGGATGACAGAATGTGGACTCTCCTTCTTTGTTTTTCTTTCTCATTCTAGTTTTTGCTTTGTGCTCACAGCTGCTTTGCATTTAGCTATCCATACCATCTGCTGATCCACTGACTTTTTTACTTACACTCAATGCATGTGTTTATTCTGTTAATTCCAGAGGAAAGAGAAGCGTGTGAGTGTTAGGTGTGATATTTGTGTGTGTGTGTGTGTGTGTGTGTGTGTGTGTGTGTGTGTGTGTGTGTGTGTGTAAGGTCACTATTGGAGACAGAAGAAGATTATTGCAAAGCATATGAAATGAATCATCAATGTCTCGCTGGTTAATGTTTAACAATCAACATTTTAGGAAAATTAGAGACATAGAGAAAAGTCCCTACTCAGGATGTTTTGATTCATGTGGTGTAAATTCTTGGGTGTCTTTCTGCTTCTGTGTTTTAACTAATGTCTGAAAACACTGATGGGTGCCAGACTGCACCAAAGGCTGCTCTTCTTCTGGCTTCCTCTAAGGGCTTCACATCTCTGAAGTGATCTCATGAGTTTCTTCCTGTGACGGAGTGAGTGGAATAGCATCACTTTCCTTTCATACCATGCTGGGTTACCGTCTCCCTTCTCTATAAGCACATGGGGTTTGTGTATTACAGTTCCCCACCCCACACCGAGTTTCAGCCTTTTCCTCATCTGTTTCTGTCATTACACTCTGACTAGAAGCCATGTCTACATCTAAAAAGACTAGAGTGGCTCCAAAGACATAGAGCGGAGATGCTATCTGTGGTCAAGAAAAGTTGGTCCTACATTGAGCAGTTTTCTCTTCAGCCCATTTTGATCACTTCCTTGTTCATACATCTTCCCAGCTTCCCCTCTTTCTAGAGTTCTCCATTCCTGATGCAATCTAGATGCATTCCAAAGTAGATGTCAGTCTCCATTAAAGGACATACTCTTATCCTTCTTAACCTCAGAAACATTTACAGTGAGGAAGACAAGATTGATTTCTCTTTGTGTGTGTGTGTGTGTGTGTGTGTGTGTGTGTGTGTGTGTGTGTGT
>CABHPR010140906.1:0-13735 GCA_902168415.1 Peromyscus melanophrys | reverse complement strand
TGTGTGTGTGTGTGTGTGTGTGTGTGTGTGTGTGTGTGTGTGTGTGTCTTATGTGTATTTCCTGTGGAGGACAGAGCTTGATGCTAGGTATTCTCCTCAACTGATTTCCATCTTATTTGGGGAAATTAGGGTCTTTTGCTGAACTTCAGCTCATCTATTTGGTGAAAGTAGCTAACCAGCAAGCCCTAGGGGTTCTCCTTCTGTTTCCCTATCTCTGCACTGTTAGCATTACAGGCACATGCCATCATGCCTGTTTTTTTCTTTTTCTTTTCTTTTTTTTTTTTTTTTTAAATATGGGTGCTGAGGAACTTGTGTTCTGACTCTGTGTGTTAAACATTTTACTCAGAGAACCGTCTCCCTTGCCATTGTCTCTCCTTGTTCTGGTGTCCTTTTGGTTCATTTGAATTCAAGGCCCTTATTTTACACTTGCATGCTGCGCAGATCATTTGGTTTTCATTTTGTTAACAAGGGATGATAGTCTGGTCTCCTGAGTATCCCAGTCTACCCCTTGAACTCCTGAAACACTGCAATTCTGTGCCTATATACGCATGTGACTACATATTCCTTGTGTTCTTTCATACATAGACTCCTTTTCTATTTGCCAATACTGTACTCATCCTCATGCACAGTTTCTTCACGTTTCCTAGCAGCATTTTAGACACAATAAATGATTATTTATTAGTTCTAGACACATTGTGGACTAGCACTATCTGGAGACTTGCAGCATATTGAGCTTATTCCAACCTGAATCCGGACTCTGAGAATGGAATCCGGGCGTTCCCAACCTCAGCATTTTTTAGACTCATGTTCTCTGATCTATGCCAATGCAGGAGGGCTGTCTGCTACCGATGGATTGCAAAAGCATCGTAGCATAATGATAATTGGAGGCCAGTGGCTAACTGAGGCTGTTTCATAGAGGGTGTATGCTTTAATTTGTGTAGTTCCTTTTGTTTAATGGTAATCACACTTAATCCATTCGCACAAAAGAAACTGTAGTTAACACAACTGTAAAGTGAAGAAGTGTGCTCTTAATAGAACTTCTTCTAAAAATATTTCCAGATTACTACATATTTTTCTTTTTCCATCGTGTATTTATTCTATACATTATATTGTGCATATCTATATATTATTACTGTATCTGTAAATGTAAGGACCTCATCTACCTTATTAATGAGAACAGAAATAGAACTGTGTAGGAAAATATTCCTTTCTAATGAATGTTTTGCTATATATCACACAACTATGAATATTAAAGATTTTAAGTGTCATTTTTTAATTGAAATTCACCAAGAAAGTGAATAATTTAGAATTATGAGTGTCTTAGCTTATCAAATACTCCAACATCAGATTCTGAAAATGTTTAGCTTAGAGGGGTTAATTTAAAACATTACAAGCATAAAGAACCTCTAGCTCAAGACATAGTTCTATGTATGAAGATGGTCCTTATAATGAGTAAATGTTAGGAATGACTTAAATGCTCAGTTAAATCAGTTGTGATGCATTTTCATGAAGGAGGTCACGTTTCTCTTAAGCCAGCTTGAATTAAGTGTGTGTGCTAAATTGAGAGAGCCCAAAATTGCCTTTGGATGGCTGCTGACATTTCTTTTCTTAGGCTTGACAACAGTTTTGATAATAATTGGGAGTGGTCACTATACGTAAAATTAACTAGTAATCTCTGTAAGAACCCTTAAGAAATCATTCCTAGTAATTTTTTCACAAATAATTTACTTCTCAGTTTAATAACCTTTTACCCAGACAGTTTCCAAGTCCAATGGAATGGAAGGGCTTTTCTCTCTAGGCAGTGAAAAATATATTCTCGTGTTCAAAGTCAGCATTTAATAACGTGCTGCTTAATACAGAAAATGAACAATTGACAGGAAGGTTATAATTAAAAATAGGTTTTAAGTATTCAACTTTGAAGGTCCTCAGAGAAAACACTAATCAGAGGAAACGGCAGAAAATGAATTTTTTTATTTTTTTTTGGGTTTTTTGTTTGTTTTGTAGTACACGAAGCTCAAACGACCCAGCATGTTGCTTTCAACTGCTAAGACTTCTTTTTTCTTTTGTTTATACATTTTCCCCATAAGATTGCAGCCCATTTTTTCCTTTACTCCGGAATTTGGTTCCTTTCACTCATGTGTATTCTATCCAAAGTAGTTTCTTATAACTTTATCAGTACAATATTCCTACACGTCTAGTCTTTTAGAATAAATGAGGTCACCTGACAGACACCTTAAAAAAATAACTGTTTTAAGGTCGTGAATTTTTGTCTTGATTACCTCTTCTTATAAATTGGCCACATATAATCAATTTCTCTGAAATGTGTTGCCGTATCTCCTTAAAACACACTATTTAGTATAGGGATGCCTTCTTAATGTACCTTAAGCTAATAATTAAAGAAACACACACACACCATGTGAGGCCTTACATGTCAAGCTTTTCTCTTTATGACTGTAAATTTGTGGTAAATGAGAGATTATGCAATATTTATATAACACAATTAATTCTCCTTAGTCTCCGAATTATGCACTCAGGATCTGTTATTTACTTTGCTCTCAAGTGCTAAGATCTTTAATATTTGCTCTAGTGTCCTTTTCTTATCCTCTAAACTTTTATGCGGTCTCCAAAACGTGTACGTACTTTTGGCTTCATGAGCTTTCCAGTGTTCTTTTTCTCCTTGAATGGCGTCCCTCTTAGCAGAGCCCAAAGCCTGGCATGTGAATCTTTCAGGAGTTATTCAATGAGTACATCTGTTGGCACACCTTTAGGTAGCCTCAGCAAATTAAGAGATAAAATAAATAAAAGGTAGTGCTTTGGTGACGGGCAGACGTGGGTTCCACTGTCTGCATTTTCACTTTGTGTTTTGAGACAAGGTCTCCTGTATCCCAGGCTGCCCTTCAACTTTCCAAACAGCCAGAGATGACCATGGATGTCTGACTCCCTACCTCCACCTCCTGAGTGCTGAGCTTACAGGCATGCACCACTATACCTGGTTCGTGTGGTGCTGGGGACTGAACCCATGGTCTACACTGTATCTCCAGCCCACTTTCACACATTTGTTCATGAACACGGGATAAGGTTTACTTTCCCAAGGTTCTGTCATTTGCTAAAAGAAGCCCTTGTTGGTCTATTGGGAACACTGACTTAAACGTCTGCTATGGCTCTTGAGTCATAGAATAGTCTGGAAAATGTGAATTTAGTTTCATCCATATATTTAACACTTAATACCTGGCAATATTTACCATCTTCCTCCAACTTCTATCACTGTCATAGAACGCAACAGATATGGGACAACTTGAATTAAAACAAAAGAAAAGACGTTAAAGTCTCCATTGTGAGAGTCACTGTTGTTTGCAAAGCCCGTGTACTACGGCATCATCACAACAGTACTCTAGGTCAGCTTCCGTATTACTTGTAATGCACAATTAGGGTAAATGGGATGATTTTTAATGTGATTAGTCTTGTAGATTTTAGTTGTCCTGCTGGGGGAGAAGATAACAATATATCCAGTATAAGAAAAAGAAAACAATAAGAAAACTATGTCCTTGTTGCTTTATTATTATTATTTTGTTTTTATGAGGTTGATATACTTTAGGATATTCCTTGTGACGTCTAGAGGACTGACTCCTAGGAGACAGAAAATAATAGGGGGTAAATACATTGTACCAGTGGCATCAACTGGAATGTCATCTCTCTGGCAAAGCTGTAGTGCTTCGTGGCACAGGCTATACCTGAATGCTTTGATGGGGAGATAGCTCCAGATGGAAGTGATTGCACAAGCCTGCATCCTCTGATTTGCCAGTGATCCAACCGGGCATCACTTCTCTTTCTTCCTTTTCTTTCTTTCTTTCTTTTTTTTTTTTTTTTGGCTTGGGGTTTATGCAAAATTCCTGTTTGCACCTGGGGGCAAGGCAGGTTAATAAGGCCAAGAAGGAGGGGAGGCTGTGGGAGGACATAATAACTGGGAGGACTTCACAGCCTCTACCTGGGGGTAAAGGGAGGAGGGCTGAGGATGGAGGGTGTTGTCTTCTGCTTCTGACTATGTGTTAAGTGGCAGGAGAAATTTTGAAAGCTGCTTTGAGGAGGAGCCAGTGGCTGGGCATGGGGTGTTTTGTGCCTCCCTCTCCTCACTTGTAGGAAACCTCTCTACATTCACAGGGAGTTGGACTGGAAGGAGGAAGACTGGCCAGGGAAGGAGGCCATCTGTCGCTCCTCCTCCTGTTTCTTATCACTTGTCTCCTGACTCTCTTCCAAAGCCTCCTCATCTGTGCCAACTTGGCTCCAGAGCATCTTGACAAGTGGCGGCATCTGCTTAGCCTCCCTGTGCACTCCAGGCCACCCCATTAGCTGTCCACCGTCCCTGGCCATTGGGACCTCTTCTGATGGCTGTGGCCCTCGCTGCCCCAGGGAGCACCTTCTCTAAGCAGCTCCTTTTCTCTCTCCTGGTGAGTAACATCCAAAGGATTAGGGAACTAGGCATGCTTTCACCTGCTTCCTCCTGCCAGCTGGGGCTTGAAAGTGAGTCTTGGCAGGAAGGAAGGCAGCCAGGATAGACAGAGGAAAAGAAAAGCTGATTTGAGAGCAATTCAGAGAAGAGCTGAGGGGCTTGTGATCGATCCAGAATGGGGAGGGATAAGCTTACTCTCCAAGCTCCAATGCCTGTGTTCTAATGTCTTTCAAGGGAATCCCTCATTCAGCTTTCTGTGGTGTTTTTTTCTAAGGAGTGGTGAAATAACTTTTTGGAATTTGGCCCAGAAGTTTCTGAGATTTGCTTTAGATACTAGGCATTTTCAAAGCTCATGCATTTAACATGCTAGTCCACTGAGCAGCAAAAAGAGAAAAGGATTCTGGGTGCAGCTATGACTTACTCAAGATGTTCTTAGTTCACTCAGGAAGCCTTTAAAGAAGGGTAGACCTTTCCATGTGAGGCTGCAGTTCAACTCAACAAGAGGAATGGGACGGTCACTGGAATTGCCAGGAAGTTGCCGCTCACTTGGGTTGTGACCACTTTAAACTGTTTACAGGATGCTATGTTTGCCTTTGATGGGAAAGCTTCTCAAGTCTCCATCTGGAAATTCTGCATTGTGACCCCCTGGTTTTTAATTTAGTTTTTTTATTTTACCAAAAATACTTTAGTTGTAAATTATCTTTTCAGAATTTGGGGGTTTTCATGAATGAGCACAAACATTTTCTTCATATGAATAATTCATAGTGCAGGGTTGATGGTCCACTTCTCATCTTGTGACTATCTGGGAGAAGAGCACACAGAGACCACCTGGAGTTAGTGTCTGTTAAGTAAAATGTGGTTAAACTCTGTTTCTTCTTGCTTTTGGTTCTGGTCCCCACACAGCCCTTTATCCCTTGATTCATTCTTTGCCCTTTCATCCTTGAATCCTATACTGACTGGAAAGGTCACAACTCCTTCCAAGTCATCTAGGTCCCAATTTTAACTTGGAGGCAGAGGGACTACTGATGTTCTGGAAACTTCCATTGTTTCTGTCTACAGAAGGTGAATTCCTGAGGTGGGGGTCTTAAGAGAGGGAGGAACTAAAATGAGGATAGTTTTGGAAATGTGGATGTATTCTATAAAATATATGTACACACATATATGCATACATAGGTATATGCATATATAAATGTATATGTATATGCATCTATTTCTAATTATGATGGGCTTTTCCCACACTATACATGTGGACAATTACCTACCTAAACTTTATCTTCAGCAAGGCTTGAGGCACAGACTAGTGCAGTTCTTGGCATTAGGGATGATGATATTTCTAAAAAGCCAAATGAATAAGAATGCCTCTTGTTTTCATAAGTGGTTATTTAAATTGCAGCTGTATGCAAATGTGACCTACAAAAGGGCAGCTTGCCACATTATATGCCTAACAGATTTGTAAAACAAATTTACAATCTGTTTTAAGCCGCTATGATACATCTAGTAGACTTGAGTTGAGTTAGAAGGATACAGAGTTCTTAATATGAACATCAACCATTTTGCTCATCCTCACACAAATAGCATATCCCATGACTTTAGAACTCAGTCTTTGAGAAAAACTGACCACAAACTAATTTGTGTGATTCTGGGAAATCTTGCTGTGATCCTTTTTTTTTTTTTTTAATAAGCATGAAATTATTTTAATAAAGAGAAAAAAGCAAATAAATATAAAGTGCTACAAAAGAAATAAAATTGTTTTGAACTTTTAGAATTCTCTGAGCTCATAACTTTTACTTTTTGAAAAATAGTTTTCTGTCTGCTTTGGAGTTCCTAGATTTTTATAACAATAGCTGTGCCTTGAATATAATTGAAATTCAGAAAATTCTGTTAGTTTAAAACATTTAGCTAGGTGGTTTGAAAACACACTTTGAATTTTTTTTTCTTTTCTAAGATAGTCTAAAAAGTGATTTAATGACAGTGGGTTGGTTCTAAGTATTATTTTTATGAACCTCAAAAACACTGCAAATATTTCTCACTTCCTCAATAAGTAACCTCAAGTAGTTAAAAAAAAAGGTTGGAGAGAGTTAGTACATCAATGCTTATAGAATTCTAGAATTCAGTATTTTTCCAGGCCAAAGATCTGTGAGGTTTGTGGAGGCAATACAATAAATTCAATGGATCATAATATATTTTGCTGCAATTATATAATAATGTTGGAGTCCTAAGAACTGTTCACTTAACTTTTTCATTGATACTAAATGACCCTGGAGTTCCCAAAGACTGTGCCAATCACTTTCTAAATGAATAGGAAAAAGTAGAGGATTAAAAAGGTTCATTTGTTTCTAAAATCGATAGTAATTTTATCAACCAGACAAAATTTCAATGTAAAGAAAAATGTAACCAAATGTGATACTTGAATTTGTTCTTTTTTTTTTTTTTTTTTGAGGTTCTGGTATTATTTTGCGATGCCTGTCAAAAAATTTCTCTTCAAATTCCCTCCCATCTTAAGGCTGAAACACCTGTAGGCAAAGGTGAGAATCTGTCCTGGGAATTGTAACTTACTGCAATTAGTTTTGGGCTGCTCTTGGAAACTTTGGGATGAAAATTATGTTATTGCTACTTAGTTTTAAACCTTGCCCTACACTGGAAAGTAGCTCCCTTTTTGTTCATGGTGGTTGAAGGTAGTCAAACTATCAAATTTGGTTGTGTATCTTTCTTGCTAGAAAAATTAGCAAACCTCAGGGAAGGAAGAAAATTCTTTTAGTTTAAACAAAGCCAAGCACCAACACTAGAAGTGTATTTTAAATCATGTCAATTCTTCTGTTGCCAGAATCCCAGGGTCAAGTTTCTTGGCTGATGAAACATGAAACACATCTCAAAGTTGAAATGCTCCATATAAAATCTGTGCTTGTGGTGGGTAGCAATGAATACATATTTATTGAGAATTTATATGGTCTATTTCACAGAATAACTTGTGAAAGTCAAATACAATGTCAGTGGATTTTACTACCACAATCATCAATATGCATTAAGCACTGAGTTTTTCAAACCTCAAATAGATTTTACATGAAGATTATTTGCATCATTAGTGAGAAATATTGCACAAGAACAGACTAGGTTTCTCACCTATTGCAACAAAACTTTTATCTCATTGCCAAATAAATTTTAACTTAATCTCAAAATCTACTAACACCATCTTATAATAAATGCAGTTTAAAGCTATGTAAGTCAAAAACGTACTATGAAACAGAAATTCATATATTTATAATTGTATATATACTTATATATAAATTTCTGTTTCATAGTGCATTGTATGTACATATGTATATAGTGCATTATATGTATTTATACATATATTGTATATACATGTTTATATATGTTATCTATAAACATATAAATACATACATATTAACCTACCTACGTCCAGATAGCTCTTGATTTATGATGGAGTCACCACATCCTCTTAAACCTATTATAAGTTAAAAGTAAGGGGAAAATGCATTCAGTATACCTAACCTATCAAGCATTGTATCTTAGCAACAGGGTCCACTGTACAGTTTCCACCATGGTCCCTTACTATCTTCCTATTCAAGAATCACTAGGAACAGTTCATAACCCTGGCTAGCATCAGGAGGGAGGATTTTTACCACATATCCCTAGCTTGAAAAAAGATCAGTATTAAAGCCCCAGGCTCAAAGTCAGTTGCTGCCACATGTGTATCACTTTCACACTTCCTTGAAGTTGAACCACTGCGAGTCAAGGACCTGTGTACACAAACCCCTGGATACTAGGGAAAGTAGAAGCAAACCAAAATCAATAAAGCTGCAGAGTAGTTTATCTCTTAAATTAATTCATGATGAAAGTAATGGGAGGGGCAGGGATGCAGCTCAGTTGGTAGAGGCTTGACTTTCCTGAATGAGGTTCTGGGTTGTATCCTCAGCACTGACTGCCAAGAAGGAAGGAGGGAGGGAGGGAGGGAGGGAAGGACAGAAGGAAGGAAGGAGGGAGGGAGAGAAGGAGAGAGGGAGGGAGAGGGAGGGAGGGAAGGAAAAGGCAGAGGGGGGACCACAATTCCACTAGTTTAATTTTCACAGCCCCTACATTTTAGAACAGCAGGTGTTCAGTGTCCCACCCTCTTTCTGCTCCTCTCATGTCAACTGGCAGTTGTAATTCCTGTAAGACTCGTTCCCTTCCGGTTTAACCTGACATTGCTGTGAAATACCCTCCCTGCAGTGAATCTGGAGGAGTGCCTCAAGTCACCCAGCCTGATCCTGTCCAGTGACCCAGCCTTCAGAATTCTAGAAGACGGCACAATTTATACAACACATGACCTGCTTTTGTCTTCTGAGCAGAAGAGGTTCTCCATCTTCCTCTCAGACAGTCAGAGGCAGGAGCAAAAGGAAATAGAAATTGAGTTGTCAGCAAGAGAAAAGAAGGTAAAGCAGATTAGGGCAGGATGTCCTTACAGGGCTCCCATTGCATCCGCAAGCCTAAAGCCATCCTTGAATGATTCCTTTGTCTTTTGCTCTCAACATTCTCATAAGTGAGGACCGGACTGTTAAAAAGAGTGGTGTATCCACCATTTACCCAGTTAGTATTGAGAAAGAAGACCATGGCCAGTGAGCAACGTTGGAATATCACAGGTTTCAGAGAAACTTGGAGGTGTGGTGGGAAGAACAGCCAACCCGAAGAACAAGAACAAGGCTGGGATGGGTCTCAGAGAACAAGGAAGCAGGGCAAACAGTGCCATTCCACCCTGGGGCTTCCTTCCAGTGGGGCTTGTGGCACTCATCAAGGGACCCATTCGCATAGTAGAAAACTCCATAGGCCCCTGTCTTTAGAGTGGATGTGTGGCCTGGCCAAGAAGGGTATGGGTGTCTTCAACTTACCATCTTGTAGGTAAGGGTGATGAGTCCTGGGCATGAGAAGATTGCCACACTTCGCATCTCACATTAAGTAAACTCAGAATAATGACTGAGTCTCATAAAACTATTGATTAAATTTATAAACAGATTTCCAAACTAAACCTCTTTTGATTGCAAAGACTACTCTTCCTTGAATTTAAAATATGATTCATGCTTATAAAGCATTATTCTTTTTATCCAAATTGCATGAAAGCTGCTTGAATAAATGCTGTTGACATTTTTTGTGTTGGAACATAAATATTTCTAGACAGGGTTTACATGGATTTCACCTGCACCATGCTTCAAGGAATGAAGCCATTTCTTAAGTATTTGTTAATTGATTATGTTGGGTTGGGGCAGGGAAAGTCTATAGCTACTCAAAGATGCTTATATCAATGACCAACCAAATTCTGATTGCTAACTAGTTACATCAGGAAACTGATAGAACTAGGCAATATGATGTAGTAAGAGGTTTGTGTGTGTGTGTGTGTGTGTGTGTGTGTGTGTGTGTGTGTGTGTGTGTGTGTGTAAGTGTGTGTGTATGTGTGTGTGTGTGTTTATTGAAAAAAAACATAATACAAATTCTTTAGGGATTATTCATGATATTGTTATGTATCACTCTTACTTATTTTCTTCATCTTGGAGTACACAGAAAATCACAGTTTTAATAATGCTAAGTAAAGCTGTATTTCATTGCTCATCAAATGTAGGTTTTTAGGAAGAGACATACCAAAGACCCAGTGCACACGCGCAGTAAGAGAAGATGGGCTCCTATTCCATGTTCGCTGATGGAGAACTCATTAGGTCCATTTCCACAACACGTTCAGCAGGTCTGTCCCATGGTTTTTGTTAAGATTTCATGTGTTAAAGTTTTTATTTATTTGTTTGTTTATTTTACATCCCAACCATAGTTCCTCTCCCTCCTCTTCTCCCAGCCCCACCCCCACAACCTCTCTTCTGTTTCCCCCCATCTACTCCTTGGTTTCTGTTGAGGAAAGGGCAGGCCTCCCACGGATACAAGCAAAACATGGCATATCAAGTTGCAGTAAGACTAATTACCTCCCCTCGTATTAAGGCTGAGTAAGGCAACCCAGTATGAGGAACAGGGTCTCAAAAGCCAGTAAAAGAATCAGAGACAGCCCCTGCTCCCACTTGCTAGGAGTCCCACAAGAGGACCAAGCTACACAACTAAGGTGCGACTTTAATGGGCTGGGGATGTGGCTCAGTGGTAATGTTTGCCAAGCATGCATAAGGTCCTAAGTTCTATCCCCAATAAAGTACATAAATAAATAGTGTATAATATATTGAATGAGGAATTTAAGTTATTAATACTACTGGTATCATCTATTCACTATAATGAAGAACACAGAGAAACTCTATAGAGTTTCTTCATCCAAATATTATTTTTTTTAAGTTTTTTTTAAACATTTTATTTATTTATTTGAGGTAGAGGGCATGCATGTGCCATAGAAATGCATATGCATGGGTCCGCAGATGGCTCGGAACAGTTAGTTCTCTCCTTCCACCATATGGGTGCTAAGATTTGAACTCAGGTGGTCAGGCTTGGTAGCAAGCACCTGTACTCTGGAGTCATCTCTCCAACCCTATGCTAGATTTCTAAGCTCTCCTCGGCAGAGAGTAAATATACCAATTTTGCATAACTCAGCTCCGGCTTAAATGAACACTTATCCCCTAAAAATTGGTCACTTTTTGGGTTAGTGAGTGAGCTGCCTTGCTGCCACACAGCTGAAACGCAAGCATAGGGCAGCTTTGCAACAATCTGAGGTCAGTAGAATTAATAGTGCAAGAAGTTGTATTGCCTCACCTGTGATTATACAGTTTTCAGTGTTAAATAATTTGAAATCGCAGGAAGGTGTCCTGCACTGTGTACAGGAACAGAACAGGACAGTGAAGGCACACTGCTCCACAGGCCTCAGGACTGCACAGACATTAGGGATCAAGCAAGGGACAGAATCTGTGGCTTCACACATGGAAGGCTAGAGATAAGATTTTGAAAAAATGGCAGATGTTGGAGGAAGGAACAAAAGAAAGGGAGAATGTGATTAAAAGTAAACTCTCACAAGAGGTGAGATTAAGATAGTGATCAAGATGTACTTGTTCTGTCTCCAAATTGTCTCTTCTTGTTATAGATCCAATCTGATGCTGCCCAGAATTACACCATCTTTTACTCCATCAGTGGACCAGGAGTGGACAAAGAGCCTTTCAATTTGTTCTTCATAGAGAAGGACACTGGGGACATCTATTGTACCCGAAGCATTGACCGTGAGCAGTATGACCAATTTTTGGTAAGATCTCTGAAATATTTATTTAACATTAGGTGTTTGTTATTCATGTATTACTATTGTAAACTTTTTTTACAAATATTAAGCGTCTAATAATTCATTTAATATGTAGAATGTTATTAATGTTCAATATAAACTTCAAAGTTCCATTGGTGCTAGGCTGAAAAAAATGGCAGTGGGTACAATTTGGGGAGCATGTAAGAGAGGATGGGAAGATGTGTAAAAATGCAATGACAGCTCAAGAACAGATTCTTATCTATAATCGCTGGAGAAATAACAAAGGTTTTCTTTGGGCTCAAAGTTCTCTCTAACAAAATACTTTAGTTATTGTCACCCATGTTTTTATGTTGTAAAACATATGAGATCTAAAAAACAAGATAAGCAAAACTGATACTTGGGCCCATGCCCAGAAAGTCTGACCTAGTTGTCTGAGCTGGGTTCCATCACCCAAGGTATTCTGAATGTGTATCTCAGTTAGTTGGGTCCATCATTTCAGGCCTTGCTTAGTGTGATGCTACTCCCTTCTCCCCCCATTCCTCAGAGATTTAACCCTTGAATAGCATTTTATCTTCCTAGGCATCTAGAATTTACTTACCAATCTACCTTATTCTTCTACTTAAAGACAAATCCAAACATCTGTTTAGCAGTTTAATCTTTAACTGGTATATAAGAGATATCCCCCTTAGCTTAGGAGGATGATTAATGACAGACATTAGTTAAGTTCCTACAATTCTCAACTGCAAGGGATAACCATATTCTTTGCTGATGGAGTTTAGCCAAGAGAAATGTCTATGAAGGAAGTTCAGATTTTCCAGCCAGGTCACTCCATTATTGCAGTTTAGCAAGTTTTTTTTTTTTTTTGAATCACTAAATTTACCTAATTTTATAGGGATTCATGACAGAGCATTTTTGACAGTTTATCAAATAAGAGGAGAGCTTTCTATGTAATTTTTTTTTATAAGATGGGAGATTTCTTTACCCAGTCCAAATTATTCCACAAAGACAATTGCAAAGCTTTTCTGCTCTAGCTGTTGGAGATTTGCACCTTTGAAAAAAATCTACAAAACCCTGGCCTCTTCTTCCCTTTTCAACCAGAAGTGTCCTGTGTAGTGATGCTGATCTTGTTCCCAGACATGCAGTTCTGCCCATTGTCTTTCTGTGCATGTTGCTGATGGCCCTTCCAGGTCCACTCAGTTTCATCACTGCTCTTCTCCTTCCTTGCTCAGTCTACACTAGTTACTCTCACTGTGAGGCCAGACTTCAGTTCCAAATCCTAGATGAAGCTGTTTGAATGTTCGCAAAGATGACAGACATTTCAACAAAGGAAAACACAGAAGGGCTGAAGGAAATATATTCCTCCAGACAAAAATTGAAAAGGGAAAGACTGAAAAAATAACAGATCCATGACACTGAAATAGTATCCTTAATTCAGTTAAATATGACCAATATTACTATTATTATCATACTAACGTTAATGCCTTATGTCGCTTTTATTATATAACAATGGCATCTAGATAGTACATAAAAGCAGTACTTGAGGTTTTTAAGTGTGTCTATAAGGACTAATTAAGAGAATACCTATATTTAGTTGTTAATAATTATTTAAGTATGAACAGATTCTCTGAGAGATTGAGGCCAGACTTCAATGTTAGATGCTTTCCTAGTTTTTTCTTTTCTTTCTTTTTTTTTTGTTAAGAGATTTTCTATTCATTTTACATATCAACCATGGATTCCCCTGTTCTCCTTCCTCCTACCCCCACCCTTCCCTCCCAACCCATCCCTCCCAACCCACCCCCCCATTCCCACCTCCTCCAAGGTAAGGTCTCCCCTCGGGAGTCAGCAGAACCTGGTACATTCAGTTGAGGCAGGTCCAGGTCCCTCCTCCCTGCACCAAGGCTGAGCAAAGTGTCTCAGCATAGGCACTAGGTTCCAAAAAGCTGGCTCATGAACTAGGGATAGGTTCCAGTCTCACTGCCTGGGGCCCCCCTAAACACTTCAAGCTAAACAACTGTCTCACTTATCCAGAGGGCCTAGTCAATAAGTGGGGGCTCCTCAGCTATCACTCATAAGTGGATACTAGATGTAAA